>JBBPBX010020564.1:0-15757 GCA_038048925.1 Garcialebias charrua | reverse complement strand
GTGGCGGTGACTAAACACAAGAGCAGGAACAGAGACATATTTTAATACAGCAAATATATTGTAGCAAAACACCCTGATAAGATAAGAAGTACCATCACCAGAAAAGAGCATCTTATGAACGTGATGCAGACAGAAAAGAGCATATTATGAACTCCATGCAGAGAGGTGAGAACAACTGAGGAGATAGCATTAGAGATGCACTAAAACCGGTAAAGTGTAGCTGTTGGGAATACTGTAGTTACTTTACTTTGGATCATTACTTATAACTACAGTAGTTTTATACAACTACTGTAATGAAGAATAAAATAAACCCATATGCCAATACCCATTAACAATAATAATTATAGTAATGACAAGTATACACATATATCATACTTTTGGTGTGCTTGCATTTACTTTTGGTACAATAAAACAGCTATTAAAAATGGTATCAAAAAGAAACACTGAATCATAATCATAATTTATATAAAGATACTTTTACAAGCCTTATACCAAACCATACCATTTTATTTATAGAGCACTTAAAACAACAACAAGGTCAACCAAAGTGCTGTAAATATATGTCATTATTATGTAAATATATATTATGTATAATATTATGTCAATAATATTATCTCACATTTTTTGTGTGTAGCGTGACGTGTAATGTGCACTGATCCAAAATATAACTATGATTATTCTAATTAAAGTAATAATACTGTCACAGAGTCTTACAGGTGAAATGTGATCCCAAGGTTTCTTGTTTTGATGTTACGTCTATTGGAGCATCCATAGGCTGCACAAAAGTCAGGCATCTTGTCAAAGAGTATTTCTGTAAAACACAAAGCAGTAATTAGTGTTGAACATACCAAACCGCTTGGAAATCATGTGCAGCTTTAGTTCAGTTAAAAACAAAGAGCTCCTAGTGATCTAAGAATGCGAGGGAAATATTTGGAATACTAGCTAGCCCTTAATCAAAGGCTCTTGTTAATAGTCTGCTAATAAATACAGTCATGATCAAGACAGTCATTTAGACAAAAGATTAGTTTGTTTTAAAATAGTTATTGGTGTAATAAAAACAGAATTTAAATTCTAGATTCTCGATGAGTGTGACACCCAAAACACGAATAAAACCTTTTAAAAAAGACGAAACTGCTGTCTGATTACCAAAGAAATCATAGCCACGTTAATAACGTTTTTAAAAACATAAACCGTTTGTAAATCCGTCAAGATTACAGCGAGTTAAGCGTATTTTTGTTTGTATAAATCCCTCACCTCCATACGGTTTCCACAGCTGCAGCTAATGTTGCTGTCTGTGGCAAGATGGCTGCCGCTTGACGACGCCGCTGACTCCTCCTCAGCTTATCTAGTGTATATATCTATGGGCTTTTCCACAAGATGTTGTGGAAGAGATGTCATGCTCTAATGGAGTACCTCACGAGCTGTAACTTTTAAACCTGATTAATAATTCTACCTTATTGCCTTCCCTGCCTGCTTTAAACTCATGTATTTTCCATTTTAGTATAGATTTTTACAATAAAGATGTGTTAAAAAAATCTTCACTTTTATTATTTACCGTAGATATACACAAGGTTCATGTAAAATTGCAAAACGTCACACCGTGATCTTTGAAACTGCTTTTACAATAAGCTACAGACTTGAAAACAATTTGGTTAAATTTTGTCCTTAAATGTTAAAGTTTTGTCTTTAATTAAATTTAAAAACATTAAAGTATTACTTATTAATTAGTCAGTTGGTCTGCGAATGCCGTGGGGTCCTCCTAGAAGAGCTGAAGAGGTGGCTGTTGATGTCTGTGTCTCCCTGGTAAAGCTGCTGCCCCAACGACCCGGAAGCAGAAGATAATGGATGGATGGATGATGGAGGAGACCATCAAACAGCATGAGTGGTCAGTTCAGTTGAACACCTGCCTGTTTGCTTCAGATCAGCTGTTAAAATCTCTGCATGTTCAAATCCTGTAAAAGGTGCACCAGGTCTTTCAGCTGAATCTCTCAGGGGCCACAGTTGGACGGTTGATAACTAAAAACTGTCCTTTCTGAATTTTTGGCTGTTTTTGTCTGACTTCATCCTAGAATATAAAAATTTGTAATGTAATAACAGTTGAGCAGATTCTGGTAATCTTTTAATGTTCAAGTACACCACTTGAAAAAAAAAATTAATAGGAAAAGTAACAAATGAAAAATTTTCAAAAATAAAAAATACTGCATCCAACTAATGATCAGTGTTGCCAGATGAGAAATGTAGGATTATCGTACTAGAGACATAAAATTATCGTATTTTGGGGAAAATATTGTACACCCGTCATCACCAAATAACAAGTCTATTAATGTGCTGTAGACATTCTAGTGTTGAATAGTGTCTCAACTCAGCTTTATTTTGGTGAATTAAAAACATTACAAACAAAAGAAAGAAAAACAATATCAATGGTAAATCAATCATTTACCAAAAAAGGAAGGCTGAAGCCAATTAAGGCTTATACTTGCCCGCCTCAAATTCAGGAAATCCATTTCATAGTTTGCAGCCAGCTACAGCGTGAAGACTGAGTGAGTACTCAGTTTTGATTGTTTTGGGATTGTTTTCAAAGAGCCGGTCGTTTGTTTTGGGATTGTTTTCATGGAGCTGGTCGCTTGTTTCTGTCGCAAGATCTGGCAACACTGGTAGCAGCTAGCCAACTTTTCATCGTAACATGTCCGCTGTGTGGAAGTATTTTACACTAAACACTAGGCATGTAACGAGATCTCGTTGTACGAGATCTCGCGATATTAAACTCCCGCGATATCTCGTTGAGAGGTAACGTTGTCTCGCGAGACGCTAATGCTAGCAGCCCCTAGCAAGTCAGCGTCACGGACAGCATGGCTTCGCCGGATGAAGTTGCTATAGAAGACGCCCCAACTACTGATGGAGGGTCCCGGTGCCGCAGACGCCTCTACATTGATGGAGGGTCCCGGCGCTGCCGACGCTGCCCCGGATGTAAAGACACACTTGCGTAAACACCGGTGTGACCGGTGTTGCCAGATAGAGTCCCACCCACCCAAAGCACTCTTTACCCGCAAAAGTCAGAAGGAAAATCGCGGTGAACCGCCCAATCTGGCAACACTGGTGAGTGACGGCTGCAGATTCAGTGCTGATGCGGATATTTATGTTCAATTTTTGGAAAGTCCTGCGTGAATATCTATTTTTTTAAACAAAGTTGAACGTTCTAAGGTCTAAGGAGATTCAATCAGTAAAATGAAGACATCAGTTGAGTTTGTAATACATGTTAAAACAGAATAAAAGCCTTTTTGCGGCATAAAACAGATCTTTGAAGTTTTCTTGAACTAATATTAAAATCTCGTCTCGTTCTCGCGAACTCTGTAATTTGTCTCGTCTCGTCTCGAGAGTTTTGTGTATCGTTACACCCCTACTAAACACTGTAAGACAGCAACGTTCAATGTCTGCAGAGCTATAGCGCCACATTAACCCTCCTACGGTGTTAGGGTCCGTAGTGACCCGTTTTAAATTTTAAATCATGATACTGTCTTTAAAAAAAAAAATTTTGCATCAAGGCTTTTTGACTTTGTCTGGAACCTTTATTTAAATTTAAAAAAAAATTTTTTTTTAATTTAATCTTTATTTTTTATTTAAAAAAACACGCACTTGCCGCGCTGGGGTCATTTGTGACCCAGTTATGGTATAAGACTATCAACCAATAATCAGTGTCAAAACTGAAATCATAAACACACTGTGACCTCACTAACTTTGTCATACATATGTTAATTTAGAGATGTGTTCTAATACTTCTTAAAAAAAATGTTTAGGGCATTTTTTGGCTGATTTAAGATGGGTCACAACTGACCAGTTAACATCATAAGTGCGTGCGGGATCTCGATCCGCTAGGAAGGTTAAACCGCGGTCAAGTTAGTTTTATGTTGGACATTTGAGCTCCAGGGCTTCAGCGGTGTGTTTTCCTTTTTAAATCCGGGGTGGGCGCTCTGATTCCGGGCAGCTGCTCTTAGCTTCCACCTGGAGCTCAAAATCTTATATCACCCCATTATTTAAAAGAATATATAAAATAACTTTAAACAAACAATCACTTACTTCCATATCTGTAAAATTAACTGAATTATAACCATTTTTGAGTTTGCTTATTTCAATTGCCTGCTGCAGCCATCTTCAATTCAATTGTATCCAAAAGTTAATCAGCATTAAAGAGACATCCGTTTATTATTTCTTGAAAGATTTTTCAAAATCTGTCCAGCGGGTCATGAGATATTTTGCTAACAGACCGACACCATTAATTCCAAATAAATAACGTTATAATTTTAAAGAAAGCTCTTATGCATTCTAATAGTCCTTTGAATATGCTTTGGGAATGAGTCTCAGCTACTACCACACCAAATTTTATCTCAATTTTTTTCAAATTGACTGAGTTGTAGTCAATTTTGTGTTTTTTAAGTTCAGTTAGCTGTGGCAGCCATCTTGAATTGGATGTACTTTAAAAGTCAACCAGTCGTAGAGAGCCATTCAGTGATTATTTCTTGAAAGTTTAATCAAAATCTGTTCAGTTGTTCATAAGATTTTTTGCTAACAGACAGATGCAGAATACAGACATAATTATTGACTTTTGAAGCATGTGATGAAAAAGAGACTGGGTGAAAGTAACTACTTAAAAGTTTTAAGTAGTTACACGTTTTGTGTTAGCAGAATTTAATCATAACTTTGAAACTTATCCAACATTAATGAAACTTACCTCAAGTTACCTTTTTGGACATGCATGCATATATGTGTACACATTGCACTTGAGAGGAGATTACAGTATTACAGCCTCATATAAAATCATAGATAATGAGGATATCGGAACTGGGTCGGTATCGGCAGATACCCCGTTTTAAGTAGGGGTTTCGGATCGAAAGCAAGAAAATGTGGATCGGTGCATCCCTACTAAAACATCCCTCATTGTAAATTTAATATTCATTTCTTTTTGGAAATGCATTCTTTCTGTTTCGTACCCTGGACATTCCATAAAAACATGTTGAACCGTTTCAGGGAGATTACTGGTGCACTTGTCACATAGTCCTGTTGCATACTTTCTAATTATTTTAAGATACTTATTAAGGCTTGTGTGTCTTATTCTATTGTGCCACTGGAACATTTTCATTTTTAAATGACTTCTTTGTCTTCTGCCTTCATACATCTCCTCCTACATGTCTCTGTGTGAGTGCAGCTACAGTGTGCGCTCTCAGGACATGATTACCTGCAGTGTTCCCTCAGTGAGGACTGAACTTGGAAAAGGGGCCTTCTCCTACTCCGCTCCTGCTTCATGGAATATCTTACAAAAAGATCTGAAGCTCTCGACCTTGACCTCTCTAAATGGCTTTAAGAATCTGGTGGGCTCCTGGCTAGAACCAATACAGACATGTTCCTACATTTGCCTTATAATCTAGCTGTTTTGCTACTTTGACATTTTTTTAGTTAAATTTGTTAAGAAAAATAAATCTGTATGTCTCTTATGATTGTCTATTGTTGTCGCTGTTGTCATTCTTTGTTGAAAACAGGTCTCTCTTGTAAATGAGTCCTCGAGGCTCAATGGGATTAACCTGTCTAAATAAAGGTTGAATGAATTGCGAGTAATTAGAATTAGAAGTTCTACTGTTCAAAATATTTCTGTGATAATTCAATCATGTTTCCAATCATTTTACAACAAGCTGTTTGGTTTAATACCACCGTAAATCAATGTTGAAAGTCTATTTTCAAATGCCATACTTAATGTAAAAGCCATCAACTATTTGAAGTCATAATTATTCAAGCAGCTAAAAAGTCTTGAAATCATTGGAAGTCATTAATTATTGACTGACTTCAGGTTAGTTTAGATCATTAGTTAGACACAATATATTTTCCTTATAATAATAATATTCTATATATTTTTGATGAAAATCAAATGGATCAAAGTGATAAAAGGAGTGAAATCCATCCAGATCCAGTGAAAATCTATTAAAAGAAGAGATCAAAGGCATGGTCTGAAGGAAGGAAGGAAGGAAGGAAGGAAGGAAGGAAGGAAGGAAGGAAGGAAGGAAGGAAGGAAGGAAGGAAGGAAGGAAGGAAGGAAGGAAGGAAGGAANATTTTGTTTGCAAAAACGAACATAGTTGAATGATACAAGATATATATCTTGTATCATTTTATGCAAAGTTCAAAGAAAATGTCAGTGGACCTTTAATGGGTTCAACATCTTTGTAACTCATCTAAACACTTAAAAGATCATTTTAATTTCAGCCATAAAATATGTTTAAATTCTTGTTTGACTCGTATGTCGTGGATTTAGTCTGAGCAGCATCAAAGCTCAAATGAGTCTTGAAGAACTTCTGGACCTTCTCCCACAGGTGGACCTCAGCTACATTGTGGGTGCTGGGCTCACCCCCCCACAGGACCGACTGTCTTGCAGCAGCATGGGGGCTGGCAGGGCAGTGTTGTCCATAAGGAGGCTCCAAATAGTGACCCGCTCCAGGATAACTCACACTATCGAAGTTCTGTTTCCCATAATGCTTCAGTCTCTCCACCATCTCGTCCATGTAGGCCTTGCTGTCCCAGCTGAGGTCGTCCTCTGATGCCACAAAAAGGAACTGACTGTCGGCCTTTTCAATGGGGATCACGGTGGCTCTGTTCTCTTCCGTTTGATGGTTTTGAATGGAGTATTTGGATATGACTGCCCCTGAAATGGTTGGAATCATTTTTTTGGGATCAAACATTAATCCCGGAAAAATCCGTTTTGTCTTGTAGTAGAGTGGATACGCTGAATTGGCACAGCAGCCGTTAATCCAAACCACAGCTTTGACTCCTGACACAAACGCAGAAAGTGAAAGTGCAATGTCTGCTGCCTTTGACCTTGATATGATACCAACTCCTTTGCTGCCCACCTGTAGAAAACAAAGAGTAATATTTGAATTAAATGTGTAGAGTTTGCAACGTGAAGGTACATCTGGATGAACATAAAAACTCTGAAATCTAAAAATCAATCCAAGCTAGTTAGCTGACAAACTAAATTACCAAAGCATGTGTAGAAATGAAAGTACAGTACACACAAAAAAAAAAACCTAACATTTTAAAAAGCAGGACGTAATAAACTATCTACAAATTGTATAAGAAATGAGGTATTATAATTTTCCAAATATATTTTGTTCACAAAAACTTAAGCCAAAATGCAGAAACAACATATGAAAACATCCCTGGTTGAGGTCAACCAGCCAGTCACTGGTCAGTGATGTTGTCGGAAGGTGGAAGGAATACTTCTCAGACCTTCTCAGTCCCACCAGCATGTCTTCCATTGAGGAAGCTGAGTTGAGGGACTTCAGGACTGGTCTGTTCATAACCGTGGCTGAGGTTGCTGAGGTATTTAAGAAGCTCTGCAGCAGCAGGACTCCGAGGTAGATGAGATCTGCTTCTAATTCCTCGTTTGACATGCCTTTTCAACATTGTGTGGACATCTGGGGCAGTGCCATTGGGGTGGTGGTTCCCCTTTTCTAAAATGGTGTTCCAGTTATAGGGGCATCATTCTCCTTAGCATCCTTGGTAAGGTCTATTCAAGGGTACTGGAGAAACGAGTCAGAGCAATGGTCAGGCTTGGAATATAGGAGGAACAATGTGGATTCCATCCTGGCCGTGGAACACTGGACCAGCTCTTTACCCATATAAGGGTCATTGAGGGGTCATGTGAGTTTGCCCATCCAGTCTACATGTGTTTTTGTGGGCTTGGAGAAGGCAGTCAGCCATGTTCCTTGAGGTACACTGTGGCCTGTTACTACAGGCCATTCAGTCCCTATACAAGTGGCGCGCATGTTTTGTTTGTATTGCTGGTGCGAACCCCTTCAGTGTGGGAGTTGGACTCTGCCAGGGATGCCCGTTGTCACAGATTCTGTTCATAACTTTTCTGGACAGTTTCGGTGCAGCCAGGGGGCAGAAGGAGTCTGGTTCGGTGACCTCAGGATTCCAGCTCTGCTACTTGCAGATAACGCGGTCCTATTGGCGTCATCGTTCCGCGACCTTCGGCTCTCAATGGAGCGGTTCACAGCTGAGTGTGAAGCAGCTGGGATGAGGATCAGCACCTCCATCTGAAACATTTTCTCAGAATGATGGAGCTCCTTAACCCATCTCTAAGGTTACTAAGGAAGATCACCATTCCAATTCTCAAACATATTTGAAGGATGATTTAGGCCTTGTTTACAAGAGAATGACCTCTGGAAACACTAGTGGTTTTTCATTATTAATTAGATGGACAACACAAAAAAGGACAGGTTTACATGGAAATTGTGTTGTGTCCATGCCAGTCAGGGTTGCCAGATAAGAAATAATGACCTATTGTATTGTCATTTTAAAATTATGCATTTTGACCCAAACTGTCTTATGTGTTGAGTAAGGGTGTTGTAAGATGATGTGTGTGTTGTGTATAAAAAAAGAGGGGGTATAAACTGTTTTCAGGTTTATCTGGTAACCCTGAAGCAAAACTCGGCTGCATGCATCATTCATGCAGTGACTGCATGATCATAGTGACACGGTTCTGTTTCTGTTTTCTTGCACCTCTGTTGTCCGTGTCATTCATTCACAGCTGATCCTCATTCTAATCACCCCAGGTGCTCCTCACTGTGTCTCGTTAATGTCAGTATTTAGACTGCGTTTTCACTTCTTTGGCATCCGGGCTATATCCTTCCACGGTGTTATGATCTGTTCTGCTCCAACTCCAGTAAGTGTTGTGCTGCCTTGACAGCATTTTGTTTTGTTAAATAATTATTTTTTCATTTGCGAGTCATCTGTTTTCCTGCACGTGGGTTCAAACATTAAACAACAGATCATGACAGAAAGCCTGGATCAAAGAGAACCTAGCAGGAAAATTAATATTTTTGAATGGCTCGTCCGTGAAGGGGACAAAACTGCCCAACGGGACAAGGAGAAGCGGGAGCAGATGGAGGAGCCTGTCATCTGGTGGGGGGGTCCGGACCCGTCCGGAGACAAGATCACCGTAACCCGGAGGTGGAGATCCTGCCGTCAACTCTTCTTGTGGAGGAAGAGGAAATGAGATCTCAGCTCCGGGGGAGCCGTCTGGCTTTCAAGCCAGCTTCTTCCTCCACCTCGCCGCTTTATTGCTCACCACACCTGCTATGGTCTGAGGATGACGCTGAGCTGGAGGATGAACTCTGGTGTGTTCTTGTCCTCAGCACGCGCCGCTAACGCAACAGGAAGAAGCACCAAAGAAGGGTCGGAACCACCGACTCCCAGCTCCATCCTTCTCCACTTCGCCAAACTGCTGTTCCTCCCGAGCCCAACGCAAGGGGGGAGAACCTCGCCAACAGAGGAAAAAGTCCAGCGCTCCATCTCTGGAGGAGCGAGAGGGTGAGTCGCTGGAGAACTCACTGGAGGAGCTGGAACGTTGACAGGCAGCTCTAGTGGTGAAGTATTTGGGTCCGCCTAGCCGCGAGGAGGTCCAGGCGGACTCTCCTCACTCCTGCCCACCTGATGATGTCATTTCTGCCGAGCTGCTGATTCCACCACCTGCTACAGTTGTGACTCCTCCACTACCTGCTGCAGTTGTGACTCCTCCACTTGCTACTGCTCTGTTTTCTCGCCGCCGCAGAAAGAGAGGTTGACGTGGGACCCAGGCCCTCTTTCCGCCTAGTCCGTCTCTTCTGGTCTCGCCACCTGCAGACTTCACGCCAGAATCGACGCCTGCAGAGACCAACTCTACGCCTGCAGAGACCGACTCGACACCTGCAGAGACCGCCTCGATGCCTGCAGAGACCGCCTCGACGCCTGCAGAGACCGCCTCGACGACTGCAGAGACCGACTCGACGCTGAAGAGACCGACTCGACGGCTGCAGAGATTGACTCGACGGCTGCAGAGACCGACTCGACGGCTGCAGAGACCGACTCGACAACTGCAGAGACCGACTCAACGGCTGCAGACCACGACTCAACGGCTGCAGACCACCACTCGACGGCTGCAGACCACCACTCTTCATTGGCTGCAGACCACTACTCTTCATTGGATGCAGACCACGACTCTTCATTGGATGTAGACCACGACTCTTCATTGGCTGCAGACCACGACTCTTCATCGGCTGCAGACCACGACTCTTTATCGGCTGGAGACCACGACTCTTCATCGGCTGCAGACCATGACCTGTCATCGGTTGCAGACCACGACCTGTCATCGGTTGCAGACCACGACCTGTCATCGGCTGCAGACCACGACTCTTCATCGACTGCAGACCACGACTCTTCATCGGCTGCAGAGACCGACTGCAGACGACTCATCGCCCAACTTGCCGATTGCAGACAACTCATCGCCGGACTCACCTGCAGAGACCGACTCATCGCCGGACTTGCCTGCAAAGACCGACACATCGCCCGACTCGCCTGTAGAGACCAACTCATCGCCCAACTCGCCTGCAGAGACTGACTCATGGACGGTTGCAGATGACTCATCGTCCAACTTGCTGGCTGCAGACGACTCATCGATGGTTGCAGATGACTCATCGGTGCCCAACTCATCGGTGCCCGACTCCTCGACGGTTGCAGATGACTCATCGTCCGACTCGTTGGCTGCAGACGACTCATCGGCGCCAGACTCCTCAATGGCTACAGACGTCTCTTCGCCGCCCGACTCCTCGACGGCTGCAGATGTCTCTTCACCACCCGACTCATCGACGCCTGCAAACCGTTCTTCGCCGCCCGACCAGCCTCAGTCTGATGGACGGCCTCCCGGCAGCCCGCCCGACCAACCTCAGTCTGATGGATGGCCTCCCTGTCGACCAGCCTCAGTCTGATGGACAGCCTCCCGGCCGCCCACCCGACCAGCCTCAGTCTGATGGACGGCATCCCGTCCGATGTGCTCCGACCTGTTGGTTTTACCCCCCGGCCGGCTGCCTGATCTCTTTGGCATGGATGTTATTTCCCCTTTTTCTGTTTTTTCCAGGCTTATTTTGGGAGATCTATCTTCTTGTGCCCTCTGTCCTGTCTCCTCCCCCCACCCTCCCTAGTTATTTGGGGGCCCATTTTGGAGGTGTCATGTGCCATCCTTGAGGGGGGACGGGTTATGACACAGTTCTGTTTCTGTTTTCTTGCACCTCTGTTGTCTGTGTCATTCATTCACAGCTGATCCTCATTCTAATCACCCCAGGTGCTCCTCACTGTGCCTCATTAATGTTAGTATTTAGACTGTTTTCACTCATTTGGTTTCCGAGCTTTCTGTCTTGATCTGCTGTTTAATGTTTGAACCCATGTGTAGGAAAACAGAGGACTCGCAAATGGAAAAAAAATGTTATTTATTTAACAAAACAAAGTGCAGTCAAGGCAGCAAAACACTTACTGGAGTTGGAGCAGAACAGATCATAACACCGTGGAAGGATAAAGCCCGGATGCCAAAGGAGTGAAAACAGTCTAAATACTGACATTTACGAGACACAGTGAGGAGCACCTGGGGTGATTAAAATGAGGATCAGCTGTGAATGAATGACACGGACAACACAGGTGCAAGAAAACAGAACCGTGTCACATAGTGAATACAGGAGTGTCCCTTTGGACCTAGGGTTTTGCTGCTTTGTTTTTACATGCTGATAAAGAGTGAGTAGCATAATAAACACTCTGCTCTGACATTTGTTACTGTTAGAACAGAAAAATGTTGAACTGCAGCCGCCTTGAGTGAGTACCGTATTTTCCGCTCTATACGTCGCACCTTTTGTCTAATTTGCCTGCCCTGCGACTTATAGAGAGGTGAAACTTGTTTATGGATTCCCCCCCATATTTTTAGACCAAATTTTTGGCTCAGATATGACCGTTTTTCATTTTGGCAAAAAATGGTGCAGTACCACTTCGGCCGCTAGGGGTGCAGTACCACTTTTGATCGCTAGGGTACACCAACCGTTCCCACCTCATGTGTCCGACGGCAGCCTCCTCTGGTCGGACTGACTCTGTCGCAGCCCGGCCTCCTGCTCTGGAGCTCTGACACTTCCAGAGAGTCCACCGACCGTGTCCAGCTCATGTGACAAACGACAGCCTCCTCTGGTCGGACACACTCTGTCGCTGCCCGGCCTCCTGCTCTGGAGGTATGAACTACTGTTAGCTCAGTGTTTGTTAGCAAAAAGAGTTACTATTTATCTTAATAACTCATGAACTACAGGACAGATTTTTATGAAACTTACAGAAAGTAATTACTAGGTGGACATTTACAAACTGTTACCTGTATGAGACATTTGAGCTAAAATTTGATGTTTTAGCTTCGTAAATTTGTTAGCTTATAGCGCCGTATTTACCGTAAACAGTTACTATTTATCTAAATAACTCATGAACTACAGTTTAGATTTTTATGAAACTTACAGAAAGTAATTACTTGGTGGTCATTTACAAACTGTTAGCCGTTGGGATTGTTTGAGATAAAATTCGATGTTTTAGGAGCGTAAATGTACAGCGGTTAGCTACATTGTTTTTCCGGCTAATATTTACCAAAATAGCTCATAAACCACACGGCAGATTTTCTTTAAACTTACAGAAAGTAATTACTTTGTGGTCGTTTACAAACTATTAGCTGTTAGAATTGTTTTGAGATAAAATTTGATGTTTTAAGAGCGTAAATGTGCAACGGTTAGCTATGTTGTTTTTCCGGCTACTATTTACCAAAATAGCTCATAAACCACACGGCAGATAGAAAGTAATTACTTGGTGGTCATTTACAAACTGTTAGCTGTTGGAATTGTTTGAGATAAAATTCGATGTTTTAGGAGCGTAAATTTGCAGTGGTTAGCTACGTTGTTTTTCCGGCTACTATTTACCAAATTAGCTCATAAACCACACGCCAGATTTTCTTCAAACTTACAAAAAGTAACTACTTGGTGGTCATTTACAAACTGTTAGCTGTTGGAGTTGTTTGAGCTAAAACTAAATTTATTTATAATTTATTTTCGTAGCGCGCGACCGTTTGGAAGACGTCAAAGCAAAACAATTTTAATCCAGCAAATTTGACCATTACATGAATTTATTAAGGAACGGTTAAGCTAAGACACATCTTTGCTATAATTTTCAGCAGACGAATAATTGTTTTTACTGTGTTAATCTTGTTAAAAGTCCTTCCGTGCATGCTTCTGTGGCCGCCATTTTCAGCAGGGCAAATGACACGCTGACGCGTCGCATAGCAGTGACGCATAATAGATGCGACTTAAATAAAGGTGCGACATGTTTATGGATTTTTCCAATTTATTGCCAATAATTGGACAAAGCGACTTATAGAGAGGTGCGACTTTTCAGGCGGAAAATATGGTATGTGCCATTTCACACCTGCAGAGCATATGACACCTTCACAGGGGGTTCCCCTGAAAACCTCTCCTCTGAGACCAAGATTCAAAAATCTTCAGTTTCAGAGAGAACAAAGGCTGTGGTCTGGCTGGTGGACTGGACTGCAGCAAAAAAGCTCCGGTTTCACTGAAACAATTGTGAAGTGTAAACAGGGCCTTATCTGAATGGTGCACCGTCCCAAACACTGAATGAATTGCTTAAAAAAATTATATTGTCCCAACTCCAATTAAAATTTTTAATGTTTTTAAAGCCCGAATAAATTGTGCAACATGTCATGCCATGAGATTTTAATTCAATGAGACTTTTACATATTTATCTGTATATCTTTCAAATTGGGTAATGGAATTATTTTTGAATTGTATGAGCTTTCCAAATGGTTTATTTTTGTGTAGGCAGCAACTTGGACAGAAATGTATTTAAAACTCCAACAAGACAATTCATATGTAATGTTTCTTTAACCAACTCATATTAGAGTGCTTTACATTTTGTACTGGTCAAATAAAAGTCCAAAATCATATGAAAGTGAGAGACAAAACATTTATTAGAAGCTACCCCACAGACAGAGTCTGATTATTCGATAGGATCTGGAAAAAAGAACAGGAACTCCCTGAAGGAAGCTGCAGGATGTTGATCTGATTGATGATCAATCCATGAACAGCAGAGATTTCAAGGCAACATTCTGCTTTTTATCCATGTGAGACAAAAACCAATAATCTTGAAGAAGTACAGTAGATCTTACTGTCTGTGTATCTAATTTTATAGTTTGTTGCTTTGTTACCTCAAATACTTGTTCAACCAGGAGATTTACTCTTTTATGCATTCATCTTTACAACATTTCAGGAACAGCAGGCATTGCTTTAGAAAGCTTAAAATGTTCTTCCCTACTGACTGTGCAAAAAGGAAGTTTTTAGAAGCTGTTATAGAAGCTAGTTCAGTTATTTTTCTGTTTAGGCTTGACACAGATTTATTTTATTAAGATTTTAATAATAATAATAAATAATACATTTTATTTGTAGGCGCCAATTCCAATTTTACACCCAAGTTTCTTACAGAGGCAGTAAGGAAATGATGGATGAAGTAAAATCTAAGGTTTCAATGAGTGAAAAAGTTTGCCATCATAACAGAATCTCATAATAAACTTAAACAAAATAGCTGACTGATTCAGAAGGAATCTATTATAAGAGATGGACAAATCAGAATCAGCTTTATTATCATTGCACCGAGGTACAGAGAGAACATGTACATACAGTTGTCCAAAAGATGGACGGAGTGTACGAAGCTGCAGCTACACTAAGCGCGGCCATCTTATCCTTTTTCAGAATAATAATCTTAGATAGGAAAAGGGGGATAATCATAAGGGTAGATAGTGGTATTACAAAAAAGATCGTTCACATCTTGTCTATCAGGACACGATTTGAGACATCAAAAAATTCTACCAGCAAGTACAATTAAAAACAGATTACATATGAATTTGAGGTCAAGGTGTTGAGATTTGTCCATGAGCGTTTTTTCAGATCAGCCACAGTTCTGATGATGTTGTTCAGCCAGCAGTTCTGATAAGCTTGTACAGAAAGTTCTCGGGAAGGGGGTTGCGATAACACACATTACACAATGCATAATGAGCGGGGGCGGGCCAGGCCGGGCTCTGGGCCAACCAGGGACGAGCTGGGCTTGGGAGGGCCGTGCAGTGCGAAAACGGCTAAAGTGGCTCACAGGCCACCAGTAGATAATTAATAGTTGTAGCAGGTTGTTGCGGCTCCAGACATGTTTAACGTAGTGAACAAAGGCTTAAAGTGGATCTTTTGATTGTAAAGGTTGCAAACCCCTGGTCTGAACTAATACCATGTCAGATTTGAATAATTTTTCAATTAATATTTTAATCTGCAAAATTAACTGTGTTCCAGACCACCTCCTTTTGTTAAGGTTAGCTGGTTACAGCAGCCATCTTCAATCAAGCTGATTCCCAAAGTTCATATTTTGTGGATGTATAATTTAATCACTTGTTTCTGCAAGTTTCATTAAAGCTGAACTATGTAACTTTGTAATTTAGTCTGTAACTTTTCAAACAATATATTTTTAACATATTTCTTCACTCTGTCACAATCTACTGACAGACTGATGTTAGACAAAGTAATCTCTGAAAAAAACTATAGTCCCCTTGCTTCTCTATCAGCATTTATAAAAACACTAAAACACAGAGTGACCCGGACAATGACCAGCCAATAAAAACAGAGTTGTTTGTCACGCCCCAACCCACGCCCCCGCCTGTCCCAGCGCCGCGGCTCGTTCTCATTCAAAGGATTGCAAAGCGATGCAGGACTGTTTTGTATGTGACACAAATGTATTAAATATCCCTTCTTCATCCCAGAGCTGGACTTTTATTTTGTTTTTTTGCCAAAAGTCAAGTGATCACTTCATCCTTCACTCACAGGAATGAGGAAGTCACGA
>JBBPBX010020563.1:0-43253 GCA_038048925.1 Garcialebias charrua | reverse complement strand
TGAGTCTTCACTACTTTCTATCACAGGACACTGTGTCTCGCGAACCGTCAATCGGTCACTATCTGTTTCGTGCCTAGTGCTGTGTTTCATAGCAGCAAACATGGTTTTCAACTCTTTAATATCTGCTTTCAAAGACTGTATGTCAGTCTGACGACTGCCTGCAACTTGTACCCGCTGTACAGATGAGCTAAGCTTAATCCTAGCTGCTGCATATTCTTCCTCCGCTCTAACTTCTGTTAATAACTCTAAAAACTTTGGAGGATTCTGCCTTCTCTCCCTCAACTTTAGCTGTACAACATGTTGCCGAGGTTCGGGAAAACCCACTCCGCTTTTGGACCGGATGTGTTCCGGTTCCGTTTGACGTAAAGTCCGTTGTTGTACACAGTTACCGTGCTGCCTTCTTTGGGGGCGTGGGGGTTAGCCTGGGTGTGTTGAGCTCATTTACAGAATTTTCTGCGGTGTAAAAATACGTTTATTTTGTGAAAGAAGTGTCCAGGATTGGGTAGAGCTAAACGTTAGCATTAACGAGACAAGATGGCTGCTTAAAACGCTGTGATTGGTCCATTGTGTGTCGCGTTCAAGAACGTTGGTTTCTGTAGACTCTGGTTGTCAGATTCATTTTTGCACACATTTCTGACAGTTTATCTGTGTTGTTTGAGTTCTATGCACGTGGTATCGTCGAAGACTGGCTTAACCGCGGTGTTTTGCGATATTTATGACTGTTTTAGAACGTTGAAAAGTCCGTTCCACGCTTTTGTTCGACCGACCGTAGGTCCGTGAACACACCGCTCGAACGGCACGTCGCACGTGGGCGGCGTTAGGTTTGGAAGACACAGTTTCCCATGAACACTTGGGTTTTAGAACTACAGTTCTGTCTTCGCTGTGATTGGTCGATTACGCTGTAAGTGTTGACGCTTGCTCACTGAGGAGCTCGCTCCTCGTCAATTTTCACTTCGGCTGCTTGTCACAGACGAGTTTCCGTGCTTGTTTGTCCATTACTGTCATTGAAAAGACTGTTTAAACGCGGTGTTTTTGAGATTTTAATGGGTGGATTGAGTCGGTTGCTCTGAAACTGCCGAACGCCATGTGACCAGGTCACGTGACACCGATTTTGCCGGTTTTGTGAGGACCGACCTTATTTCTTTTAAACGCAGTTTAAAAGGTTTCACAGTTCAACCGATTTTGCTCACATGATTTCGTTTTTGTGAGCCTGGGGCTCTGAAGCTGTATCACGTAACGCTTTGGGTCTGTCTGCTTGATGCTTTTCATCCGTGTTAGATGTCTGTGGGCTAAAAGCTGCAGCTTCGCTCACGGGTGATAACAGCGCCTCTATAGCGGTCAGATAGAGAAATTACAGTCGTTGTGATAAACTCACTTCCAACGCTGTGCCCCCTGCTGGTTACTTTAGAAGACGCAGTCTTCCTGTAATTTGTACATGTTGAATGTTCCTGTTTTAACACTGGAAAACCCAGGAAATTCATTCTACTATTAGAACTACTGTGAGTTTGTCAAATGACAATTTTAAAGTATTCTTCCATTAGGTGTCTTGACCCCTGGGGGTGGAGATCTTTGTTTGTGGGTAAACATCCCCTCCTGAGAATCTTCTCCCAGCATATCCTCTCCAGTAGGACAAAACAAAGGATCACCCTCACACAGAGAACATTCATTTACATACACCCCCCACAAATAACCCCCACATTCCAACAGCATTTTGCTTCTTCAGAGAGAGTTGCTTTCACCAGAGAGAGACTTATTGCTCTGTAGGTGGGGTGGGGGTGGTGGTGGTGGGGAGGGGTGTTTCTTACAAGCTTTGATCAAAAATAACTTTACACTGAATTTTATTTGTTATTTTTTTCATTCAACCTTTATTTAGTCAGGTAAATCTTATTGAGCCTCGAGGCCAATGATACAAATACATTAAACAATAAACAATAGAAAAGTAGCAAAAGTAGCAAAAACATCCATCCATCCATCCATCCATCCATTTTCGTCCGCTTATCCGGGGTCGGGTCGCGGGGGTAGCAACCTAAGTAGGGAGGCACAGACTTCCCTCTTCCTCTCGATGTGGAGAAGCAGCGGCTCTACTCCGAGTCCCTCCAGGATGGCTGAGCTTCTCACCCTATCTCTAAGGGAGAGTCCAGACACCCTGCAGAGAAAACTCATTTCAGCCGCTTGTATCAGAGATCTCGTTCTTTTGGTCACAACCCAAAGCTCATGACCATAGATGAGGGTGGGAACGTAGATCGATCGGTAAATTGAGAGCTTTGCCTTTCGACTCAGCTCTCTCTTCACCACGACAGACCGGTACAGCGCCCGCTTCACTGCGGAAGTCACAGATACAAGGTGTTTCCTAGCATTCAGTGTTAGACATGACATGTTATAATAATAATAATAATAATAATAATGAATTCAATTTATAACGCATCTTTCATCCATCCATCCATCCATCCATCTTCTTCCGCTTATCCGGGGTCGGGTCGCGGGGGTAGCAGCCTAAGTAGGGAGGCCCAGACTTCCCTCTCCCCAGCCACTTGGAGCAGCTCCTCCGGGGAATCCCAAGGCGTTCCCAGGCCAGCCGAGAAACATAGTCCCTCCAGCGTGTCCTGGGTCTTCCTCTGGGTCTCCTCCCGGTGGGACATGCCCGGAACACCTCACCAGGGAGGCGTCCAGGAGGCATCCTAACCAGATGCCCGAGCCACCTCAACTGGCTCCTCTCGATGTGGAGAAGCAGCGGCTCTACTCCGAGTCCCTCCCGGATGACTGAGCTTCTCACCCTATCTCTAAGGGAGAGTCCAGCCACCCTGCGGAGAAAACTCATTTCAGCCGCTTGTATCCGAGATCTCGTTCTTTCGGTCACAACCCAAAGCTCATGACCATAGATGAGGGTGGGAACGTAGATCGATCGGTAAATTGAGAGCTTTGCCTTTTGACTCAGCTCTCTCTTCACCACGACAGACCGGTACAGCGCCCGCTTCACTGCGGACGCTGCACCTATCCGCCTATCGATCTCACGCTCCAGTTTTCCCTCATTCGTGAACAAGATCCCGAGATACTTAAACTCCTCCACTTGGGGCAGGACCTCCTCCCCGACCCGGAGAGGGCATGCTACCCTTTTCCGGCTCAAGACCATGGCCTCGGATTTGGAGGAACTGATCCTCATCCCGGCCGCATCACACTCGGCTGCAAACCGCTCCAGTGAAAGTTGTAAATCACGAACTGATGAAGCCAGTAGGACCACATCATCTGCAAAAAACAGAGAAGCGATTCTAAGGTCACCAAAACAAATCCTCTCAACACCTTGGCTGCGCCTAGAAATTCTGTCCATAAAAGTTATGAACAGAATCGGTGACAAAGGGCAACCTTGGCGGAGTCCAACTCTCACCGGAAATGAGCCTGACTTACTGCCGGTAATGCGGACCAAGCTATTTATATATATATATATATATATATATATATATATATATATGTAACCCTCTGGTTTGAGTTCATATTTATTTTATTTAGTAGTGAATGAATGGATAAGTAAATGGTGTTTAATGTTTGTTTTATAGAACATGTAAACATACTGTGTTTGGAGTTTAATGTACTTTTAATACTGTTTGTTTTAATAACTGTTTGTAAAAGTAGTTTTGGAGTTTAATGTACTTTTAATACTGTTTGTTTTTAATAACTGTTTGTAAAAGTAGTTTGGGATTTTATTTTGGAGGTGTGGGAGGGGCTTGTGCCAGCAGGGAGAGAACGGGAGAGAATAAAAGGAGGAGCGCGAAGGTGAACGAGTTAGTTTTTCCCATTGAAAGTGAAGGGACTGTCGTGGTGGAGACACTTGGCTGAACTGTCGTTTGTGCCGTTGAAGGGGGAGAGAAGGACTCCGGCCGAGCTGTGGAGGTTGGAGCTGCGTGGGTGAACAACCCCGCAGAGAACTGTCCGTGACGCCGCTAGTGGAGTGGCTATCGCTGCGGGACTCGCCAACGGCTTCGTCGGACGGTTGGCGGTTGGCCAGCAGAGAACAGTTCGTGACGCCACTAGCTCAGTGGCTATCGCTGCGGTACTTGTTGGACGGTTGGCGGCTAGCCAGCAGAGACAGCCGCCGCCGAGGACTGGGTGAGCAACCCCGCAGAGAACTGTCCGTTACTCCGCCAGTTGACGGGCTACCGCTCACGTGACTCACCAACGGTTGGCGGCTTGCCAGCAGAGAACTGTCCGTTACTCTGCCAGTTGAGGGGCTACCGCTCACGTGACTCACCAACGGTTGGCGGCTCGCCAGAGAGAGACGCGAGGACGGAGGCAAGGATTCTCAAACCCTGCTGAGGACGTTGGACGGAAGCAGACGGACTACTGGCGAGACTGACCTCCAGGAGACGGAGGTTTTCAGGTGATCGGGGACATGGTTGAAGGGGAATGTTAGCGCAAGTGCACCAACATCAGGCCTGCAACGACCCAAACTATATTTGTTTAGTAGCCGGCATTAAGTTTCCTTTCTTTATTTAAAAGGGGTTAAAAAGTATCATTTCAGTTTAATTGTAAAATAAAAAGAGTGGTCTGTTGTTTATTTAAATTGTTTATTAAACTGTTCATGTGTTTAAAGCATATGTTTATTCTTCTGTGTTATACTGGTTAAAATTCAGAGTTTACTGGTAGAGATACCACTTGATATTAAATAACTCAGGTTAGCCACCCTCATTAATGCCAAAGACGCTAGGGGGCGCTACATAAAATGGAGGCATCGCTGGGATTAGTTTTTTTTTCTTTGTGAATTTAAGCAGCTTGTATAGCGGTAAGAATAACATAGGCAGTAAAACAGAGTAGTGAGTTTAATAGCCTGTCACAGTAAAAGTAGTGTTTGTAGTTAATCCTGCACGACCATGGAAAGAAATACTATTTATACAGAGATGGGGACTAGGCTAAGAGAATGGTGTCAGGGTGAATCATTGGACGAGACCCGTGCAGTTTTGGCTCTCGTTCCCCCAGGCGTTGAAGTAGACCAGATAGAAGAGACTTTACAAACAGTAAAAATTCTGGGTCGAGTCAGAGTGAGGGGCAGGATGTACAACCAGAAGCTGGGCCGGTTGATGGTTTTGTGTGAAAGTAGAGAACCAGTTGACCCAAGCAGAGTCCCAGCTGAAGTGCATCATGCTGCTACTGATCTCTGCTGGCCGATTTTTGCAGCAGCGCAGAGTCCAGCTTCTGATGGCGATCAACCGGAATCTGTCAAAACTTCGTGGGATGCTGTTGGACCTACCTGTTCAGTGGAGTCCATTATTCGTGCAGTGGGAGACGTTTTGGCCAAAGTAGAGAGACCAGGGAAAGAATACAGTGGATACCATCGCCTGCGTATATTCTCTGGCTCCCTACCCACACCACCAGGAGAAGAAACATTGGAGCAATGGTTGGAGCAGGCTCGTTGGATGGTGGATGAGAGCGAATGTTCAGCTAAAGAAAAGCGCAGACGCCTCATAGAATGTCTTCGGGGACCCGCTCTGGCGGTGGTGAAAGCCGTACATACAGCGGAGCCAGATGTCTCACCCTCCAAGTGTTTGGATGCCATCGAGAGTGCTTTTGGCACCGCTGAATCAGGTGAAGATCTGTATTTCAAGTTTCGACTACTGCAACAGGAGAAAGACGAAAAACTGTCAGACTTTCTAAGACGAGTGGAGCAGTCCCTCACCTTAATAGCTAGCAAAGGGGGGATGCAGGCCAGTCGGGTAGATGTGGCCCGGATAGAGCAACTATTAAGGGGGGCAGTATATTCCGACCTCATGTTGGTACAGCTAAAGTTGAGGGAGAGAAGGCAGAATCCTCCAAAGTTTTTAGAGTTATTAACAGAAGTTAGAGCGGAGGAAGAATATGCAGCAGCTAGGATTAAGCTTAGCTCATCTGTACAGCGGGTACAAGTTGCAGGCAGTCGTCAGACTGACATACAGTCTTTGAAAGCAGATATTAAAGAGTTGAAAACCATGTTTGCTGCTATGAAACACAGCACTAGGCACGAAACAGATAGTGACCGATTGACGGTTCGCGAGACACAGTGTCCTGTGATAGAAAGTAGTGAAGACTCAGAAATAGTAGCTTTAAAGAAACAAGTGGAAAGACTACAGCAGAAGGTGTCAGCCCAAACGGCCCAATCTTTAGATATGTCAGCTAATATGTTGCAGGTGGAACCCAAAAGACTGGGTCCTGGTAAAACACAGGGTGTTAGGACTAACAGAGGTTCAGAGGACAGCATTTGTTACAGATGTGGTGACAATGGGCATTTTTCAAATAAATGCCAAAATGCTGAGAACCAGAGTAGAGTCATTCAGAAGCTTATCCAGTCTCTCAAAAGAGCAAAAGAGCAAATGGGGGGTGCCAGGCTTGGGGAAAGCTCGAACACAGACTGCACTGTCAAGAGAAGTGAGGCAATATCAGTAGGGAACAGGGCTATTCCAAAAGGACTGATAGGTCCCACGTCAACTGTATCTGTGAGGGTGAATGGTCATGCCTGCGATGCGGTACTGGATAGTGGCTCACAGGTTACCATTATCTTTGAGGAGTGGTATAAGAAGCATTTAGCTAATGTTCAGATCTTACCAGTGTCTGGGTTGGCTATTTGGGGATTAAGTGACACCAGTTATCCCTATCTGGGGTATATTCTGGTAGAAATTGAGTTCCCTGAAACTGTAGTCGGGACTAGGGAATCACTTTCTGTGTTGGCTTTGGTCTGCCCAGGTCCCAGGACTCCAGACCAGACCCCTGTTGTTCTGGGGACTAATGCTAGTTTATTTAAGAGGTTAGCCCAGCTTTGTAGCTCGGACATTGGGGTTGATCTAGCACAGACACTAGGTATTCGGACCAAAACTTCAGAGCAGAAGGAACTTCAGACTACAGGTGAGGAAGAGGACCTGGGCTACGTGAGATGGATAGGGCCTGGCCCACTAACCATACCAGCTGACAGCGGCTGTCGGGCCGCCTGCCAGGTGAAACTGAGACACCCATTGGACAGGGAAGTGCTGATGGTGGACATGTCACCCAGGGGCTCACTCCCTGCAGGGGTGCTTCTCCAACCGTTAGTCTTGCCAAGTTCAGAAGTGACTGTGGATAGTTTCCCAGTTTGTATGCACAACGAGTCCGGCCGGGAAGTAATTCTCCCAGTTGGCACTGTAGTGGGACAGTTATGCGCGGTTGATATGGTAACTGCGCCCCTGAAGACAAAACCTCAGTCCGAGGGGGTGTCCAACGAGTTTGACCCTCAACTCATTAACTTTGGTGGGTCACCCATCCCAGAGCCTTGGAAAGCTAGGCTGAGAAAAAAATTAGCAGATAGAGCCAGCGTGTTCTCTTTGCATGAATGGGATGTGGGGCTTGCTAAAGGGGTAGAGCATCATATTAGGTTGTCTGACGCTCGACCTTTTAGAGAACGGTCACGTAGACTGGCGCCTGCTGACATTGAGGATGTTCGAAAACATCTGCAGGACCTTCTGAGAGAGGGTATTATAAAGGAGTCACGCAGTCCATATGCGTCTCCAATAGTTGTGGCCCGAAAGAAAAACGGCAATGTCAGAATGTGCATTGACTATAGAACCTTGAATAGTCGTACCGTGCCCGATCAGTACACTACCCCTCGCATCGATGATGCGCTCGATTCCTTGACAGGGAGCCAGTGGTTTTCAGTACTTGACTTAAGGTCGGGTTATTACCAGGTCGCCATGGCAGAGGCAGATAAAGAAAAAACAGCTTTCATCTGCCCCCTGGGGTTCTATCAGTTTGAAAGGATGCCACAGGGAGTCACCGGGGCTCCTGCAACTTTCCAGAGGCTGATGGAGCGGGCTGTGGGGGATATGAATCTGCTTAAGGTATTGGTCTACCTGGATGATTTGATAGTTTTTGGAAGGACTCTGGAGGAGCACGAGGAACGGCTTCTACAGGTTCTAGACAGGCTTAGAGAGGTTGGGTTGAAGCTGTCCTTGGACAAGTGCCAGTTCTGCCAACCAAAAGTGAAGTATGTGGGACACATAGTATCGGCGGAGGGTGTAGCCACCGATCCTGAGAAAGTAAAGGCCGTAGCTAATTGGCCGCGGCCTACTGACCTGAAGTCCCTGAGGTCTTTCCTCGGGTTCTGTGGGTACTACCGCCGATTTGTCGCAAACTACTCCAGAATCATCAGACCCCTTACAGATCTCACAAAAGGGTATGGCCCAACTCAGAAGGGGAAGGGTAGGTCGAGAGAGGAGGCAAAAGGCTTCTTCAAAGAGGGCGAGCCATTTGGAGAACGGTGGAGCCATGCATGTACTGATGCTTTTCATCGCATCATAGGTTGCCTCACCAGCGCTCCTGTTCTCGCCTTCGCAGACCCTAACAAGCCGTATATATTGCATACGGACGCCAGCTTGAAGGGGCTGGGTGCAATATTATATCAAGAACACCCAGAGGGGCTCCGACCAGTGGCATTCGCAAGCCGTAGGGTAAGCGCTGCTGAGCAGCGTTATCCTGTGCACCAGCTAGAGTTTCTGGCTCTTAAATGGGCGATTGTGGACAAATTCCACGATTACTTGTATGGGGCCAAATTCACAGTGAGGACAGATAACAATCCCCTGACCTATGTGCTGACCACAGCAAAACTTAACGCCACAGGGCATCGTTGGCTAGCTGCATTAGCAACTTATGATTTTGACATCCAGTACCGGCCAGGTAGGACAAACATTGACGCAGATGTGTTGTCGAGGACCTTTGGGGCTGAAGGGGCGGGATGGGAGCATATATCTCCCATGGGTGTACGTTCCATCTGCATGGTTACAGTGGTCACCAAGCAGTCGGAAATGCCACCTAGGTATGTAGATCAGTTGGGTGCCTCTTCTCAGTGTATTCCTGACGTGTTCGCTTTCCCTACTCACCTGGATTTGGGTTCCTTAAAACAGTTATCTAGGGCTGAGATAGAGGAGGAACAGAGGAGGGATGAGGTCATTGGTAGGGTAAGGACAGCTGTGCAGCAAGGGTCGTGGACGGACGACAAAGAAGTGAGCCCAGAGTTCAGGCTGTTCAAGAGGGAGAAAGACCGCCTTGTAATGGTGGATGGTCTGCTACATAGGAGGACCCAGAGACAATCAGGGGAACATGGGACGCAGTTAGTCCTCCCAGCTGAGTTAAGAGAGACAGTTCTACGATCCCTTCATGATGACATGGGTCACCTAGGAGTGGAGCGACTGACAGATCTACTGAAGAAGCGCTTCTATTGGCCCAGGATGGCTTCGGACGCGGAGATGTACATCAAAGATTGTGGAGAATGCACTCTCAGGAAAACTCCAAGTAAAAGGATGGCTCCTTTGCACCAGATCACGAGCCGGGGGCCTATGGATTTGGTGTGCATCGACTTCCTCTCCATGGAGCCAGACTCTCGAGGAATCAGTAATGTGCTGGTCATTACTGATCATTTTACTCGTTATGCACAGGCCGTTCCTACACGGAACCAAAAGGCACTCACTGTCGCAAAAGCCTTGGTAGAGACTTATTTCGTGCACTATGGTCTGCCGGCCAGGATACATTCCGACCAAGGGAGAGATTTCGAAAGTCAACTGATTCGGGAACTGTTGAGGATGTTGGGGGTGCGGAAATCTCGGACCACTCCTTATCATCCACAAGGGGACCCCCAACCTGAAAGATTCAATCGGACATTGTTATCCATGTTGGCTACCTTGGGTAGTGAAAAGAAGGGGTCCTGGAGTCATCATGTCCCGTATGTCGTCCATGCCTACAACAGTACTAGGTGTGATGCCACGGGATACTCACCTTATTTGCTGATGTTTGGACGGGAAGCTAGGTTGCCTGTTGACCTGTGTTTCGGCACATCGCCAGATGAGACGGGAGAAAACAACTATTCCCAATACGTCGACAGCCTAAAGAAAGATCTACAGAATGCTTATGACCTTGCCGGCAAGACTGCTGATAAAGCACATGAAAGGAATAAGAGAGCTTATGACCAACAAGTGTGCTTCCAGGCAATTAACCTTGGGGACAGGGTTCTTCTAAAAAACTTGGGACTGAAAGGGAAGAGAAAGCTAGAGAACCGGTGGAGTCCAAACCCTTATGTTGTGGTGGGAAAGTTGCCGGACCTCCCAGTCTACCGAGTGAAGCCAGAGAGAGGAAGTGGGGGTGTAAAAACTATACACCGCAATCACATTCTCCCTATCAGAAACTCTATGAGGTTGCCACAGGACCAAGAGCAAGAGAGAACACCTGCAAAGCCAAGAACACGACTCCAAGTAAAAGACACAAAGCGTCAATACAGTGGAGTAGCACCTACCATGGATCTGGACTTTTCTGATTCATGTTCTGAGTGGGAGTATGAAGCTGTTCGGGAATATTATGGTGAAGGTCAACCAAAGGACTTACCCACCCTGGGTGGTGTAGAACCCGAAGACGGGTCAAAGGAGGCTGATGAGAGAATGGATCAAGACCCATCTGCAGAGGTCATACCCTTCTCTGAGAACGAGAGTGCAAAGGAAACAGAGACTGATACTGAAGAGGAGACAAAGCTCTTAGCTGAAGAGAACCAAGTGGGAACTCTAGATGGGAACCTCGATGGTGCCCCATTGACTGTCTCTCTGGACTCTGACTCCGACCCAGGTTTAGAAGATGATGAGGTATCGTGTAGTGAGTCTAACCCCCAGCTCAGATCTCTTAAAAAGACGCCTGTGACCCTTAGAACTAGGCCCAGATCTGAGAGACAACGTAAACCAGTTATTCGTCTGACTTATGATGAGCCAGGGAAATCTAGGAACCAGCCTATTACCATCGTGCATAAAGGGGTCATTATTAAGTTAGGGTGTAGGTCTTAGCCTTATAGACCCTAAACTGTAGGTGTAGTTGTCTCATGAGGACATGCAGACAGTTAGGAGGGGGAGGGTGTAACCCTCTGGTTTGAGTTCATATTTATTTTATTTAGTAGTGAATGAATGGATAAGTAAATGGTGTTTAATGTTTGTTTTATAGAACATGTAAACATACTGTGTTTGGAGTTTAATGTACTTTTAATACTGTTTGTTTTAATAACTGTTTGTAAAAGTAGTTTTGGAGTTTAATGTACTTTTAATACTGTTTGTTTTTAATAACTGTTTGTAAAAGTAGTTTGGGATTTTATTTTGGAGGTGTGGGAGGGGCTTGTGCCAGCAGGGAGAGAACGGGAGAGAATAAAAGGAGGAGCGCGAAGGTGAACGAGTTAGTTTTTCCCATTGAAAGTGAAGGGACTGTCGTGGTGGAGACACTTGGCTGAACTGTCGTTTGTGCCGTTGAAGGGGGAGAGAAGGACTCCGGCCGAGCTGTGGAGGTTGGAGCTGCGTGGGTGAACAACCCCGCAGAGAACTGTCCGTGACGCCGCTAGTGGAGTGGCTATCGCTGCGGGACTCGCCAACGGCTTCGTCGGACGGTTGGCGGTTGGCCAGCAGAGAACAGTTCGTGACGCCACTAGCTCAGTGGCTATCGCTGCGGTACTTGTTGGACGGTTGGCGGCTAGCCAGCAGAGACAGCCGCCGCCGAGGACTGGGTGAGCAACCCCGCAGAGAACTGTCCGTTACTCCGCCAGTTGACGGGCTACCGCTCACGTGACTCACCAACGGTTGGCGGCTTGCCAGCAGAGAACTGTCCGTTACTCTGCCAGTTGAGGGGCTACCGCTCACGTGACTCACCAACGGTTGGCGGCTCGCCAGCTAAGAGAGAGAGACGCGAGGACGGAGGCAAGGATTCTCAAACCCTGCTGAGGACGTTGGACGGAAGCAGACGGACTACTGGCGAGACTGACCTCCAGGAGACGGAGGTTTTCAGGTGATCGGGGACATGGTTGAAGGGGAATGTTAGCGCAAGTGCACCAACATCAGGCCTGCAACGACCCAAACTATATTTGTTTAGTAGCCGGCATTAAGTTTCCTTTCTTTATTTAAAAGGGGTTAAAAAGTATCATTTCAGTTTAATTGTAAAATAAAAAGAGTGGTCTGTTGTTTATTTAAATTGTTTATTAAACTGTTCATGTGTTTAAAGCATATGTTTATTCTTCTGTGTTATACTGGTTAAAATTCAGAGTTTACTGGTAGAGATACCACTTGATATTAAATAACTCAGGTTAGCCACCCTCATTAATGCCAAAGACGCTAGGGGGCGCTACATATATATATATATATATATATATATATATATATATATATATATATATATATATATATATATATATATATATATATATATATATATATATATATATATATATATATATATATATATATATATATATATATATATATATATATATATATATATATATATATATATATATATATATATATATATATTATATATATATATATATATATATATATATATATATATATATATATATATATATATATATATATATATATATATATATATATATATATATATATATATATATATATATATATATATATATATATATATATATATATATATATATATATATATATATATATATATATATATATATATATATATATATATATATATATATATATATATATATATATATATATATATATATATATATATATATATATATATATATATATATATATATATATATATATATATATATATATATATATATATATATATATATATATATATATATATATATATATATATATATATATATATATATATATATATATATATATATATATATATATATATATATATATATATATATATATATATATATATATATATATATATATGTATATATATATATATATATATATATATATATATATATATATATAAACTCCATATTAATACTATCCTCATTTTTTCCTCATTATGAAGTAATTCAATTGTCCTCCATAATTCTTCATTTTTCAGATTCTCTGTACTATATATTTTGCAAATACTTTAGCTAATAATTCAGATTTACTTTTATTATCTATTACAATATCTACCTTATCTGTTATCATTGGGAAATAATAATCTCTTGAATTCCCAGACATTTTTATAGTATTCCCAACCCTATTTAATGGAGTATATTTCCACAGTGATACACAATATTTTCTCCAATAATCCTTCTTAGCATTTCTTATGATTTTCCTAACTTCTACTTTTTTCCTTTTGTAATTTAATTGTTTCTGGAAAGAAATAGTATTTTTCAAAGTTTTAAAAGCCTTATTCCGCTGTTTAATTGCTGTTGTGCATTCTGGTTTTCCCATGGTATTAACTTCTTCTTTTTGATTCCATTACTTTTAGGAATAGAGCTTTTGGCTGTATCAGTTATAAATTTACTAATTTCAAAGTTTAATTCATCGGTTTACTTGTATCTACGTTTTTCATATTAAACTCAATAATCACTTTAAATTTGTTCCAATCTGCCTTTTCAAACTTGCATCTCCCCATATTTTCTATTTGGTCCTGTTCTGTATTTATTCCTATATTGATAAAGATTGGGTAATGATCAATACCTACTACACTTTCTTTGAATATTCTCCAGCTGCTAATATCAGCAAGAGATTGTGAAATCAAGGTTTGATCAATTGCAGATTCCTTACCCCTTGGTAAGTGCCGAGTGCCTAATCCATTATTTAAGATTACCAGTTAGTTTTCATCAATTACATCTTCTAACCCCCCCCCGTCCAACGCCCTAACCACTACACCATCTTGGCCTAATTACCCCATAATGTGCTGTGTGCATTGAAGTCCCCACATCTAACTATTTTCCCTCTAGGATTGATTCAAGTTTTGATTTTTCTAATTGTTTGCATGGATTATAGTAATTTATGATTTTAATATTACCCTCATTTGTCCAAACTTCTATTGCAATGATTTATCGATCTGGTGTTGTAAGGATTTGGATACATTTCAGATTTTGCTTTAGGAATATAGCACAACCTCCTAGTACAGTAATGCTTGAATTCTACATGGTTCTATTACACACAATTTATAATTTCCTTATAATTTCATTATGAAGTTGTGATTTTTTTTTTACAATAATATATATGTAACCAGGAAGTGACTGTAAATTCCCACCCGTGTTGGGCCCATGAACGCACCTATTTCTCGGGCGTTTCCCCACCTCCACGAGTGAAGTGGATCAAAGAGAGCAGCAGATTCTTCTGCAGAAAAGTAAATTTTAAACTCTGATAAGATTATGTTAAATCTGAATAGAACAGCATTACTCTGTCTGAAGTTTATAGGGGCTGAGTTTTTATAAGATATTAGTTTCAGTGCGTGGGTGGGACAACCTTGTGTTATGAATTGATAAAATCAGCTTTGCTAGGAAAAGTAAACTACTTAGCTAAAAAGAGACATGCACAATTTATTTATTTATTTATTCATTCATTTTATAAATGAGATACAACAATTAACATATATGTAATTGGAAAGAAAAAGAATATATAAAAATATTTACAATAATGAAATACAACAATTAATATGTAATTGGAAAAGAAAAAACATAGCGCAGTGGTAATGGCAGTCGTCTCCCGATCGGAAGGTTGGCGGTTCGAATCCCGGTTCCCCACACCATGTGTCGTTGTGTCCTTGGGCAAGACACTTAACCCCGAGTTGCACCCAGTAGGACTGGAAAGCGCGTTGCATGGCAGTCTGCCGCTACCGGTTTATGAATGTGTGTATGAATGGGTGGATGGTTTGTATTGGGGCCCCTCATAGGGGGCTGGAAAGCGCTATATAAATAAGCTCCATTTACCATTTACCATGAATGGTAGCAGATGAAGAATATATCTTATTACATCTGCTCCTTATTTATCTAATAAGAATGTAGACACATTTTCTATAAATGATAATAAGTAAATAACTCGTTCAATTTTCAATTATATTATTACTCATTTAAATACATTCATTTATATTTGTTTAACAATTCAACCTTAACCCGTTTTTTCAAGTCAGGGATTGATTTGGCTTCCTTAACATCTGTCTTTAAGTTATTCCACAACCCTACTCTCTGAATTAAGGTAGTTCGTCCCTTCAAACTAGTTCTAAATTGCGGTTTGACAAATACATATTTCCCTTTGAGATTGTAGCAGCTTCATTTCACAAAATACATTTGGATATTTGATGGTAGTGTGTTTTTTTTTTTAGCTCTATACATAAGTAACAAAATGTTATAATCCACCAAATCATAGAACTTCAGCAATTTCATCTTGTTTATGTTTATTAAATTTGTTCATTTTTTTACAAAAAAAACACAACACAAGACAATCCCATAAATGATAACGTACAAAATATAAAAAAATGAAAGGTAGCAGAAAGAAGAATAAATCTTATCATATCTGCCCCTTTTTTTGAACAGTTTAAACAATAATAATCTTCCAGCAACAGTACAAAATGAATAACTCTTTCTAATTTTCTAACTAATACAAAATGAAGAACTCTTTCTAATTTTTTAACTAATACAATACACATTACGCTATTTCATACATTTTTTTTAACAAATTCGTTTTGATCATTTTCTTGAATGTAAACATTGACTTGGCATTTTTAACTACATTCTCCAAGCCATTCCATAATCCAATTCCCTGGATTGAGGTAGAACGTCTCTTCAAACTAGTTCTGAATTGTGGTTTTACAAATATCTCTGTCCCCTTAAGATTATAAGAACTTTGTCTTCTAACAAAATGCATTTGGATATTTAAAGGTAATGCATTATTCTGAGCCCTATACATAACTGATAAAATATTATAATCTACTAAATCATGGAACTTCAATAACTTCAGTTGATAAAATAATGTGCTTGATGGATGACAGTACAGTAATGCTTTCTAGTGATAATTCTAACAGCTCTTTTCTGTAATACAAAAACAGGCTTTGTAATTGTTGTACACGCTTTTCCCCAAACATAAATACAATAGATTAAGTGTGGAACAATGATTGTGTTATACAACAAATACAGAGCTTTATCATTCAATAGGTCTCTGACTTTGCACAGTACTGCAATCGATTTAGCTATTTTTATTCTTACAGAATTTATGTGTTGTTTCCATGTCAGTTTGTCATCAATAATAACACCCAAAAACTTCACCTCATTCACTCTACAAATCTCAACACCCTCAATTTTGAATGGAACATCAACAGTTTTCTTTTTATTACTGAATATCATGTAATTAGTTTTTTCTAGATTTAATGATAATTTATTGATTTTAAACCAAGTTTGTATTTTGACAAATTCTGTCTTTATCAATTCCAACATTTGTTCTATATCTTCACCTAAACAAAAAAATGTGGTATCATCAGCAAAAAGTACACATTTAAGAAGTCCTGACACATTTACCAAGTCATTCACATATAAAATAAATAGCTTTGGTCCAAGTACAGAGCCTTGAGGAACTCCACATGTGATATTACAGAGGTCAGATCTTACATCATTTATCTGTACAAACTGTTTCCTATCTTTGAAATAGCTAGATACCCACTGTAATGCTGGTCCTCTAATACCATATTTGTTCAATTTTTCAAGGAGAATGGTGTGATCAATAGTATCGAATGCTTTTTTTAAATCAACAAAAATACTGACACAATATTGTTTTTGATCGACAGCAGTAGTTATTTGTTCCATTAATTCCATGAGAGCCATTGATGTAGAGTTTTTTGCTCTAAACCCATACTGACTGTTGCTTAGAATATTTTGTTTATCTATAAATTGATCTAGTCTGTTCACAAATAGTTTTTCAAGAATTTTTGAAAACTGTGGTAACAAGGATATAGGTCTATAATTGTTGAACACACATTTATCACCATTTTAAAAAAGAGGAACTACCTTAGCTACTTTCATATTATCAGGAAATATTCCTGTTGAAAATGATAAATTACATATATATGTAAACGGCTCAAAAACATGACTCATTATGTCCTTTACAAACATCATATCCATATCCACCCAGTCTTTTGATCTCTTGTCTGTAAGATTTTTTACTACATTCATTATTTCCTCTTTGTCAGTTCCATTTAGAAAAATACTGTTTGCACAACCTGTAATTGAATGGCTCACATTATTATCTATTTTTGGTATTTTAGCTGCAAGGCTTGATCCAACATTCACAAAATATTTACAATTTCATTTTCATCATGAATTTCATCGTGGTCTTTTACAAAATGTTTTGAAATACCCGTTTTTGTTTTATGATTCTTCAGAACACTATTCATTATTCGCTATGTTGCTTTCATATCACCATTATTTTTATCTAATAATTTACTATAATATTCTTTCTTGTTTCCTTATAATCCCTACTAATTTATTTTTATACTTTTTATATTTTTCTTCAGCGTTCTGACTTCGCAATTTCAAGAAACATGAATACAAATAATTCTTTTTAAACAAGCATTTCTCAACCCTTTTGTCATCCATGGTTGGTCAACAATATTTCTATTTGTATAATATTTTTGCACACAATTCTTTTCATACGGAGCTTCCAAGATATTCATAAACTCATCATATGATCTGTTCACATCATCAACATCCACTTCATTCCAGTCTTGTTTATCTAGATCAGGGGTCTGCAACCTTTTCGATCCAAAGAGCCATTTCTGCTCCTTTGTTCACTAAATTAAACGTGTCCGGATCCACAACACCTGTTGCAACTGGGATTCTCAACTGGTGGCCCAAGGACCACTTTAGGTTTGTTGGAGGACGTTTTTCTGACCAGCAGGAATGACTTTATAAAACTCAAAAGGTCTAATAATTTTTAGCATTTACTGATATTTTTACTCCCTGGGCTGATATTTTCTCCCTGGGCTGCCACCTTACCGTGGTGGAGGGGTTTGAATGTCCCAATGATCCTAGGAGCTATGCTGTCAGGGGCTTCATGCCCCTAGTAGGGTCACCCAAGGCAGACAGGTCCTAGGTGAGGGACCAGACAAAGTGCAGCCCACAAGACCCCTTATGATGAGTCAAATCACTGGAAACAATGTTCCCTCGCCCGGACGCGGGTCACCGGGGCCCCACTCTGGAGCCAGGCCCGGAGGAGGGGCACGTTGGCGAGCGCCTGGTGGCCGGGCTTTTACCCATGGAGCTCGGCCGGGCACAGCCCGAAGAGGAGACGTGGGTCCCCCTTCCCATGGGCTCACCACCTGTGGGAGGGGCCAAAGGGGTCGGGTGCATTGTGGAATGGGTGGTGGCCGAGGGCGGGGACCCTGGCGGTCTGATCCTCGGCTACAGAAGCTGGCCATTGGGACATGGAATGTCACCTCTCTGGTGGGGAAGGAGCCTGAGCTAGTGTGTGAGGTTGAGAGGTTCCGGCTAGAAATAGTCGGACTCACCTCAACGCATGGCTCTGGCTCTGGAACCAGTTTCCTTGAGAGGGGTTGGACACTCTTCCACTCTGGAGTTGCCCCTGGTGAGAGGCGCCGAGCAGGAGTGGGCATACTTGTTGCCCCCCATCTTGGTGCCTGTACGTTGGGGTTCACCCCGGTGAACGAGAGGGTAGCCTCCCTTCGCCTACGTGTGGGGGGACGGGCTCTGACTGTTGTTTGTGCCTATGCGCCAAACGGCAGCGCAGATTACCCACCCTTTTTGGAGTCCTTGGAGGGGGTATTGGAGGGTGCGCCTCCTGGGGACTCCCTTGTTCTGCTGGGGGACTTCAACGCTCACGTGGGCAATGACAGTGAGACCTGGAGGGGTGTGGTTGGGAGGAACGGCCCCCCTGATCTGAACCCGAGTGGTGTTCTGTTGTTGGACTTCTGTGCTCGTCATGGATTGTCCATAACGAACACCATGTTCAGGCATAAGGGTGTCCATATGTGCTCTTGGCACCAGGACACCCTAGGTCGCAGTTCGATGATCGACTTTGTTGTCGTCTCATCTGATCTGCGGCCGCATGTCCTGGACACTCGGGTGAAGAGAGGGGCGGAGCTGTCAACTGACCACTACCTGGTGATGAGTTGGCTCCGATGGTGGGGGAGGATGCCGGTCAGACCTGGCAGACCCAAACGTATTGTGAGGGTCTGCTGGGAACGTCTGGCAGAGTCTCCCGTAAGACGGAGCTTTAACTCCCACCTCCGGGAGAGCTTTGAACACGTTCCGAGGGAGGCGGGGGACATTGAGCCCGAGTGGGCCATGTTCCGCGCCTCTATTGTCGAGGCAGCTTATCGGAGTTGTGGCCGCAAGGTTGTTGGTGCCTGTCGTGGTGGCAACCCTCGAACCCGGTGGTGGACACCGGCGGTGAGGGATGCTGTCAAGCTGAAGAAGGAGTCCTATTGGGCCTTTTTGGCCTGTGGGACCCCGGAAGCAGCAGATAGGTACCGGCAGTCCAAGCGGCATGCGGCTCGGGTGGTTGCTGAGGCAAAAACTCGGGCGTGGGAGGAGTTCGGAGAGGCCATGGAGAATGACTTCCGTACGGCTTCGAGGCGATTCTGGTCCACCATCCGGCGTCTCAGGGGGGGAAAGCGGTACGCGACCAACACCATTTATGGTGGGGATGGCGTGCTGTTGACCTCAACTCGGGATGTTGTGAGTCGGTGGGCGGAATACTTCGAAGACCTCCTCAATCCTACTGGCACGTCTTCCACTGAGGAAGCGGAGCCTGGGGACTTTGGGTCGGGCTCTCCAATCTCTGGTGCTGAGGTCGCCGAGGTGGTTAAAAAGCTCCGCGGTGGCAGGGCTCCGGGGGTGGATGAGATTCGTCCTGAGTTCCTTAGGGCTCTGGATGTTGTGGGGTTGTGTTGGCTTACGCGACTCTGCAATATCGCGTGGACATCGGGGGCAGTTCCCTTGGATTGGCAGACTGGGGTGGTGGTTCCCCTATTCAAAAAGGGGGACCGTAGGGTGTGTTCCAACTATAGGGGGATCACACTCTTAAGCCTCCCTGGTAAGGTCTATTCAGGGGTTCTGGAGAGGAGGGTCCGTCGGATAGTCGAACCTCGGATTCAGGAGGAGCAGTGTGGTTTTCGTCCTGGTCGTGGAACACTAGACCAGCTCTACACCCTCAGCAGGGTCCTGGAGGGTGTGTGGGAGTTTGCCCAACCAGTTTACATGTGCTTTGTGGACTTGAAAAAGGCATTCGACTGCGTCCCTCTGGGGGTTCTGTGGGGGGTACTCCGGGAGTATGAGGTACCAGGCCCTTTGATATGGGCTGTTAGGTCCCTGTACGACCAGTGTCAGAGCTTGGTCCACATCGCTGGCAGTAAGTCAGGCTTGTTTCCGGTGAGAGTTGGACTCCGCCAAGGTTGCCCTTTGTCACCGATTCTGTTCATAACTTTTATGGACAGAATTTCTAGGCGCAGCCAAGGTGTTGAGAGGATCCGTTTTGGTGGCCTTAGAATCGCTTCTCTGTTTTTTGCAGATGATGTGGTCCTATTGGCTTCATCAGATCGTGATCTACAGCTTTCGCTGGAGCGGTTTGCAGCTGAATGTGATGCGGCCGGGATGAGGATCAGTTCCTCCAAATCCGAGGCCATGGTCTTGAGCCGGAAAAGGGTAGCATGCCTTCTCCAGGTCGGGGAGGAGGTCCTGCCCCAAGTGGAGGAGTTTAAGTATCTCGGGGTCTTGTTCACGAATGAGGGAAAACTGGAGCGTGAGATCGATAGGCGGATAGGTGCAGCGTCCGCAGTGAAGCGGGCGCTGTACCGGTCTGTCGTGGTGAAGAGAGAGCTGAGTCAAAAGGCAAAGCTCTCAATTTACCGATCGATCTACGTTCCCACCCTCATCTATGGTCATGAGCTCTGGGTTATGACCGAAAGAACGAGATCTCGGATACAAGCGGCTGAAATGAGTTTTCTCCGCAGGGTGTCTGGACTCTCCCTTAGAGATAGGGTGAGAAGCTCAGTCATCCGGGAGGGACTCGGAGTAGAGCCGCTGCTTCTCCACATCGAGAGGAGCCAGTTGAGGTGGCTCGGGCATCTGGTTAGGATGCCTCCTGGACGCCTCCCTGGTGAGGTGTTCCGGGCATGTCCCACCGGGAGGAGACCCAGAGGAAGACCCAGGACACGCTGGAGGGACTATGTTTCTCGGCTGGCCTGGGAACGCCTTGGGATTCCCCCAGAGGAGCTGCTCCAAGTGGCTGGGGAGAGGGAAGTCTGGGCCTCCCTACTTAGGCTGCTACCCCCGCGACCTGACCCCGGATAAGCGGAAGAAAATCGATGGATGGATGATATTTTTACATTTTAAGATAAAATAAAAGACAAGATTCTCGTAAAGAAGGAAAAATTTATATAGTTTTGCCCAGTTTCTAAAAACTAAAACAATAAACTATGCAGGCCTATGTGATTTAGTTTTTTTTTTTTTTGTAGAAAAATTAAGTATCCTAAAAGAAATAAAGCATAAAGTGAAAGTATGTTTTACTCCTTGTAATGCAGGAAAACTGCTAAAACTAACCCTTCCAGTTGTTATAAGAACCAATACAATTCAGTTTTATGTCAGTTTTGGTCTAAGCTTGAAAGAGCTACTGCAGAGGGACCAAAGAGCCGTAGGTTGCAGACCCCTGATCTAGATCCTCTTTTAATTTATCCAAAACTTTTATGATGTGTTTATGATCTTTTTCTTCGTTGTAACTGCTTTTGAGATGCTTTGAACATTTTTATAGATTGTGAAAACTGGTAAATAATCACTTAAGTCGGTTGTTAAAATACCACCTATCACATCCCCATTTGTTATATTTGTGAAAATATTATCAATTATTGTGGCACTATGAGTAGTAATTCTTGTTGGCTTTGATATCAACGGATACATATTTAAACTGTACATTGAGTTTATAAATGTACTGATGTTATTTGAATCTGCTTTATTTCCAATATCAATGTTAAAGTCTCCACACAAAAAAACTTTTTTATTCAAACTCTTTTCCAATAGCTCCAAGATTTTATCAGTGAATATTTCTATATTTGCTCCTGGTGATCTATATACACAACTTACTATTATTATTATCATTTTTGTTTATTATTTCTATTGTTATCATTTCCATAATATTATCAACAATTATTGACATTTCACTATTTAATTTACATTTTATTTCATTATTAACAAATAGAGCGACTCCACCACCTCTTTTATTATTTCTGTTCATATGAAATAATTCATACCCTTCGATGTGAATATTATTTGTGTTATCATCATTGAGCCATGTCTCTGACAGTGCTATTATCGTAAAAGTTTTGTTTAATTGTTTTAAGTAATCTGTTATTTTGGATATATTTGCATAAGTAATCTGTTATTTTGGATATATTTGCATTTAAACTTCTGCTATTGAAGTGAATAATAGAGAGACCTCCATTAGTTATATTGATGTCATTAAACTGCTCTTCATTATAATATTCACTATCTTTTATTACAGGAAAAAAAAATTGCATCAATCACATCTTCAACATTATATATTTTAGGTTCTGAGTCTTCGTATGTTGTCATGTTCTAATGTATTTGTTAATTTCACTGTATATTATGTCCATTTTGTGTGTGAATTGTTTCATTGATTGTAATTTGTCATCTCCTGAGTTCATCCAAGTTTTTCCAGATCCTTCAGCTCTTTTATCATTTTAACCTGGGACCCTTCATGTGTTTTGATAAAGATGTTTCCATTTATTGTCCATGTTCATGGATCTGATAAATGGATGGATCTCATCTGATAAAATAATTGACTTGATGGTTGACAGTAATGCTTTCTTGCTATAATTCTTATAATTTGCTGGTGAAGATTCTGCCACATTCTCTTTTGAATTCTTATAATTCTTTTCTGCAAAATAAAAATAGGCATTGTGCTGCTTTTACATGCTTTTCCCCATACATTAACCCAATAAATCAAATGTGGCACAGTCATTGTATTGTACAACAAATACAATGCTTTGTCATTTAGTGGATATCTGACTCTAAAATATCGCAATGGATTTAGATATTTTTGTTTTAACCAAATTTATATGTTGTTTCCATGATAAATTTTCATCAATGACAACACCCAAAAAATTTGCCTCTCTGACTCTGCAAATCATTGAGTCCCCGATTAGAAATGGAACAGCAATCGATTTATTTCTATTACTAAATATCATAGTTTGTTTTTTCTAAATTTAATGATAATTGTTTAGTTTAAACCAGTTTTGGATTTGAACAAACTCCTTCATCATTAAATCTAGTAGTTGTTCAATATTTTTCCCAGAACAAAAAAAAGTTGTGTCATCAGCGAAAAGAACACATTTAGTGAGTCCAGACACCTTAACCAAATCGTTTACATACAAAATGAACAATTTTGGACCATGTACAGATCCCTGAGGAACTCCACATGTAACAGTACAGTGATCTGATCTCACATCATCCAATTGTACATATTGGCCCTCATTCACGAAAATGTTCGTATTTTTATCCTAAATTTCTCCTACTTTTGTTCATACGAAGCGTTCGTACGAACATGCCACGTCAGATTCATTCATTCATTCATTCAACCTTTATTTATATTTATTTATATTCAACAAACCCTTCTATCCACAGGAAAAGTGTGTAAACGGGCTGCGTAAAGTTGATGGATCCCACCTGTTCCATCCACCTGCGCGTGCACGCGGAGAGGTTATTTACATAATTCCCACCCCTCAAAACACCATATACGTTTCCTGCCTCAGAGGCAAAACGTGTTCGTTCATAAAATGACAGCGAAAAGTCAAAAAGAAGAACTCTACCGGTGCGGAGTTTGGAATTCTGCTCTCTGAAGTCAAGAAAAGAAAATCTGTCCTTATTAGCAGCGTCACTCATGGGATTAAATGACCAACTAAAGCCAAAGAATGTTTGTTTATAAGAAATGTGGACCTTAAAATATACACGTGACCTGGTGGCAAACTGAGTAAAGCATCGCACTGCTCATCGAGAGCTTGTGGGTTCGAGTCCCACGGGGTATGACACTTTTTTTTTCCTTCTTTCTTTAGATTATTTATTCATTCCAGATTAAAAAGACTTTATGCTTCATTTCTTGTTGTATTGTAAATAGTTTTCTTGTGTTTTTTAAATCTGGAATGAATTAAAAGGAGAAAAAAAAACATTGTCCCATGTGGGACTCGAACCCATAAGGTTCGGCACAGCAAAGCAACACTTTACCAATTGAGCTATCTGACTTCTATAACAGCAACAGGAGGAGGTCAACCTAAAGTCTGCGTTACCGAAGTCTGCGTTACCGAGACAAATTAAACTTTAAGTAATTCATAATTTAAGTTGGTTTCAGTTTGAGATCTTCATATTGATATTGTAGTGTTAGAAAACGGCATTGATAACAAATTGATTTTAATTTAAATACTTTAATCCGTTAGTCATTATTACATTTAAAATTATAATTCGACTTCAAACAGAACCTATTGTCAAGAACAATTGTGGTGCGTGACTTTTTTAAACTCTAAATATTTTCTAACTAACGAAATATGAAGTTATTAGTGGAGAAATTCCGTCTGGATGACAGCAGACTGACGCTCCTAAAATATACGACAGGTCCGGACCACTCGTAAATTTTGTTCGTATCTGAAAAAAATCGTAGGATACGAAAACATTGTTGAATGCCACAAATGATCCTAAATCACTCGTACGCACAGTTCAAGAACAAATCTGTGCGTACGAACGGTTCGTGCATGAGGGCCAATGTTTCCTATTTTCTAAGTAACTACACATCCACTGTAACGCTAGTCCTCTTATTCCGTACTTGTGTAATTTATCAAGGAGTATACTATGATTAACAGTATCTAACGCCTTTTTCAAATCAACAAAAACACTTTAAAATATTGTTTTTGGTCAACAGCAGTGAATAAGGTCAGTGAATAAGGTTCAGGCTGCTCCCATCTGGATGCAGGTTTCTACAACCCAAATGTAGAACGAACAGATTTAAAAACTCATTTATCCCTGTAGCAATCAGGTTTCTCAATGCACACTAATTTTAACACTGTTACTTTAATGTTTTATTTTATGTGTATGTGAGTGTATGTGCATATGTATGAATCTGTACACCTATTGACTGCAAAACTAATTGCCCCTCGGGGATAATAAAGGAACTTGAACTTGAACAGCAGTAGTTACTTGTTCCACAAAGTCCATAAGTGCCATAGATGTAGAATATCCAGCTCTGAAACCATATTGATTATTCGTTAGAATATTTTGTTTTTCAATGAATTTGTCTAATCTAATGTTGAATAGTTTCTCCAAGATTTTTGAGAACTGTGGTTATCCACAGTATTCCTACGCCCCATGACGCTTTGCGCGAAATGTGCACACGACTTCCGGTTGACCGGAAACACCGTTTGTTTACATGCGAGTAATACAGTTGAAGACAGTCCAAACTTTGTTGTTTTAGTTCATTAAAAATGTGGGAACACCACTCGTTTTGTTAAAAGAGGAGGGACAAATAAAAAGAAATAACAGATGTGACCTGATCGCGCTGACATAATTTAAAAATACATAAATAGCGAACGCGTTTGCTCCGGCCTCTCGGCTAAGGTTTGTTAGCTGCTATCTCGGCTAAAAATACCGGTCGCATCTGAGATCTATCGTTTTAAGACAGTAAATCTTCCAAAACTCTCATTAATATCCCTCCCCGAATAAAAAGAAATAACAGATGTGACCTGATCGCGCTGACATAATTTAAAAATACATAAATAGCGAACGCGTTTGCTCCGGCCTCTCGGCTAAGGTTTATTAGCAGCTATCTCGGCTAAAAGTACCTGTCGCGTCTGAGATCTATCGTTTTAAGACAGTAAATCTTCCAAAACTCTCATTAATAAACCCTCCCCGAATAAAAAGATGTTACCTGATCGCGCAGACATAATTTAAAAATACATAAATAGCGAACGCGTTTGCTCCGGCCTCTCGGCTAAGGTTTATTAGCAGCTATCTCGGCTAAAAATACCGGTCGCGCCTGACATATATCATTTTAAGACAGTAAATCATCCAAAACTCTCATTAATAAACCCTCCCTGAATAAAAAGAAATTACAGATGTTACCTGATCGCGCAGACACAGCCATAGAGAAGGATGCAGGAACACTCTTTCTTTGTTTTGGGTCCGTGTTGAAAACACTGTTGTTTTAGCCAAAGATTTAGCTTGGTCCGGTTGTTGGTGCAGCCGCGAACAGCACAGCAGGTACCTGAACCCCGGTAGGACATTTCAGTAAACGTTCCGTTTAAACAAAAGCTGTGTTTGCTCCGATAAAATGAATGAAAATAACTTTCAAAAACACCCGCGATCCATACTCCGCCTATGGAATACAGGCACTTCCGGTGTCGGACAGGAAGTACAATGCACATTCGCTTCTACAGTGACACCCTCAGGAATACTGTGGATAGGGATATTGGTCTATAATTATTAAATACACATTTGTCACCGTTTTTGAAAAAAGGAACCACTTTAGCTACCTTCATTCTATCTGGAAATACACCCGTTGTAAAGGATAAATTACAAATATATGTGAACGGTTAAATTACATGACTCATATATTTTACAACTGGCATGTCCATATTCATACAATCTTTTGATTTTTTGTCTGTAAAGTTGTTTACTACTTTCATTATTTCTTCTCTATCAGTTCCATTCAAAAACATACTGTCTAAACAGCCGTCGATTAAATAGTTCACATTTTTATTTACTATTGGAATTGTGGCTGCAAGGTTAGCTCCAACATTCACAAAATACTGATTAAAACCGTTAACAATTTCATTTTTAGCGTGTGTTTCTATATTATTTATTATAAAGTTCTGTGAAATACCAGTTTTGGCTTTATGTTTATTTAGCACACCATTCACGACCCTAAATGTTGCCCTCATATCCCCATTACTTTTATTCAACAATTCCCTGTAATTTTCCTTGTGTTTTCTTATAATCCCAACCAATTTATTTTTGTATTTTTTGTATTTGTCTTCAGCTTCCCTTGTTCTATATTTCAAGAAGCATGAATACAAATAGGTTTTTTTTAACATGCATTTTTCAATCCTTTTGTCATCCATTGTTGATCTACATGATTCTTTTTAGTGTAAGTTTTTAGTACACAATTTTTTTTATATAAGGTTTCTAAGATATTCATAAGCACATATGATTTATTTACGTCTTCAACATATACACTATCCCACTTCTGTCTATCTAAATCATCCTTTAATTTATCTAGTGCTCTATTAGATGTATTTATTATTTCATTATTTTTTTTGTAATTGTTTTTGTGATAGTTTGATACTTATTATAGATTGTAAAGACTGGTAGATGATCACTAAGATCACTTGTTAAAATACCAAACACATCACTATTTGTTGTATTTGTAAAGATATTATCTATTATTGTTGCGCTATGAGTTGTGATTCTTGTTGGCTTCATTATTAATGGGTAAAGATTTAAGGTTTTTCATGGAATCTATAAATGTACGAATACTGTTGGAATCTGTTTTTTTTCCTCCTAAATCAGTATTAAAGTCATCACATAAAAACATTGTTTTATTACAGCTCTTATTTAATAGTTCTATAATTTTGTCTTTGAATGAATCAATATTTAAGCCAGGTGGTCGGTATACATAACTTATATTTCTATCATTATTTAATTAAACATATCAACCAACCCATAGTATGTTATTTTCCACAATTTATAATCAAAGGTTATTTTATTCTTATGAAAGAACAAAATATGCAAATATTAGCAAATATCAACCATGTACCCCCCCAAAAAAAAAAAAGTTAAAAATGAAGTAGATAAAAAGGAAAAACTCTCCCATGTTGAAGTGTGTTCAGTATTCTATATCAGAACTTAAGGTAATCAGTTCAGAGCGTTAACACTGTGCACTCGCCCCCCCCCAAAACAAAATGTTGTACATACTGCCTTAAAGGGATTGTGACATGATTTTTTTACTATTCATAAAATTGCTCAAAATATATATATTTTATCATTTAAATATGTTTGTTTTTGCAAACAAAATGCTAAATCACTTTAATTTTGCTTTAAAAGTGATTTTGAACTTCAAGCCGTGTTTAATCATGGGAAATCCGATTACACTCGAACGCACCATATGTGATGTCACACTGGGCAGAGGGCTGTGGTGTCTTTAATAGCGGACAATTTAAAACTGGACGAATTTATCAATCTATGTGAAGATTTGAGCTATTTGTCTTCATTTTGGGAAGCAGAAAATAGTTTGGGTGATGGAACAAGAAACAACAGGATCTAATTTAGGTCTGATGCTGTATCAGACTTCCTTCATGTCGAGCTGCTCATACCTGCGCACTGTGACAAGCCCAGAGCTCTGCCCGGTGTGACATCACAGATGGTGCGTTCGTGTGTAATGGGATTTCCCATGATTAAACACGGCTTGAAGTTCAAAATCACTTTTAAAGCAAAATTAAAGTGATTTATCATTTTGTTTGCAAAAACAAACATATTTAAATGATAAAATATATATATTTTGAGCAATTTTATGAATAGTAAAAAAATCATGTCACAATCCCTTTAAAGGACTTAACAGCCAAATATTGAGTCAAACACAAGCTTAAGAAAGATGCTGATTAAGGGAGGCCATTACTATCGTTTATTCTGCTCCTCACCGCCTGTTGTTGGAATGACATTCCTCTTGACGTGTTCCATCACTTTAACGGAGTTGACATACACTTTGTCCGTCCCTTCATGCATGATGCGAAGCTATGCATGAAAAAGAAGTCCATACTGGACACTTCTATGGTTTCGCAGGAGTCGCCTCACCTTCGTGAACTCTGCTCATGTCTTTGCCATGCTTGGTGTGAAATCAGCTGTGATGAGTATAGAAGATTCTTTGAAGTGGATTGGGCCTCCTGCGTGCGCATTGTAATATATCCACACAATATTGATGATAATGCAGCCTGGCCACGGTAATTTGATTTAATCATCCAAGCCTCTCCTGCACAATGTCCGGTGCATGTGGTCAACCAGTGGAAACTTGTTCAGCTTCAACATGTTCATTAGCATTTTGGCTATCACTGTAGGTGCATGAGCCCGGCGATTCAGAAACTCCAATAATTCTGTTATACATTTCATATCCCCCTCCACAGACTCGAGCCTTCTCCTCAGCCCCTCCATCTCACTCTTTAATTCCACCACAATCCTGCACAGAGCCCCCACCTCATCCGAGCACACACCTCATCCGAGCACACAGACAGTCCATTTTCAGTCTCTTTAAGAGTTAGCTTAACTTGGTTTAAGTTCTGCTCTGAGGGATGTGGTCAAGTTCTGCTCTCACTGCTTGTAATTTGCTCCTAATTAAATAAAATCATCCGTCAAGCCTGCTTTCATTCCCATCCTAATTATTGCCGCAACTTCAGACTTAAAGCCAGAATCTGACTTTAGAGCTGAGCAGATGGTCTCTCCAGAGCCCGGTGAGGGCGAGGGTGACGCACCTGTTAAGGTTATCCCACCTGACGCAGCAGGTTCACTGTGGACCAAGGCTTAAACAGTAACTCTGGGCCACTCAGGCGGGGGCACCACTGTCTTAGATTGTTTTCACTTAGAGGCCATAAGCAACATCTGTACATTGATAAATCTATTGTGGGTTAAGGTTTATTAGCTGTAGCAGCCATCTATAAAATTGGTGACTCCAAAATGAAAGCCAATGATTACTTACGAGTTTCATTACAATCTACCTTTTGGTGGAAATATTTTGCCAACATACTGAAGCAAGTGCCAACTAGCAACAGAGACATGCACACAATGACTGCATCTTCTGTGTAAGCAAAAAATAAAAAAAATAAAAAAAGCAAATTTCCTTTTCACGCAATGTTTATTACAACTGCTTGACCAACGTTTTTCCTTCAGAGGTTTGGGTTGGAAATCTTGCCCATGAAAAGTATAGTCCGTGTACTCCGTTCAACAATCATCAACATGAAAGGACTATTAAACTTCAAATCTGGCATCAGGCAAGCAGATTTAACAATGGAAATTCCTGTGGCAGCAGCAGCAGTGGCTCCTGCCTCGTCAACATCCAGGGCAGCTCGGTGCACAACCTTCCAACACAACACAGTGAGCTCAAATTTAGACAGAATGAAGGAAAGAAATTTGAAAAAGCACATTTTCTTTCATACCTCTGATACAGTCAGGTTATGTTCTTTAGAAATACCGCTCAGATTTGCTTGATCAAACATGTCTGTCATTCCCATTTCCTTCAGCACATCATTCAGGGTGTAAGATGTCTTGATGGAAAACTTGGGAATATAAATGCCACAATCCCTAAAAAAAAAGAATAAATAATTGTATGACAAATTTAGTAGACATTAAGCAAGATAAAGCAAACATTAAGGTGAGAGCAATGTATGTGATTACCTAGATTGTGTCCCATTCAGCCATTTGCTAACATGAGTGGGACTGATCACATTCTCCAGAGTAGTCATATTATCAGGCATCAACAGCAGCATGGTGAAGGAGTTGTTGAAGGGAAGGTGAAGGACAAATGTGCTAATTTCTTCATCGAAAGTATAAAAGTGTTCTTCTATTTTCATCATCTGGACTGGAACCTGGAAAATAAGTTTGTAAACAAGGCACTGAATATCCATTACAAGCACTACAATTTACAAAAAAGTGTATTTGCACTGCAATTTCAAACCTTATTAATTTCATCCACGTTGAATTCATCCAACTTGGTCAGGGCAGGATCAAACCCAATCGCCCATTTTACTGTTTGAAAGTGAGCAGAAACAAGACTTTTTGGTGGTAACCCAGTAAAAACAACAAACTAGTCTCATCTCACAAGAACCTTTTTACCTTTGTAGTAAATGTAGCTAACGAGATACAAAACAGTGCTTGCATCCAGGCTGTCGACCAGCTCCTCGATCGTTCCATTTGTCTTATCGGAAACATACTTATTGATGGTATTGGCAGCATCTATGGCTTTGGTGAAATCGACACTGAAGCCCTCAGCGAGGTAAAACTGCTGTAAGACATCCAGAAACTCCGGTTAAGTCTTGAACTGGTTGTCTACAAACACAGCAGTACCTGAAGTGATGTGTTCATGCGCTTGTTCACTTCTAACAATTGTACAAAAGGCTTCATCTACATCAGTTTGGGATAGTTGTGAGTTGTTGAACCCCAGAACATTAAAAATCTGTTGGTGGGTCTCTGCTCGTGCCCCTACAGACAAAGCAGCCAAGGCCACAGATACACAAATAGGCGAGAAGAAGATGTTTTTGCCTTGGGAGTCAGAGAGTCCTGATAATTCCCTGTACAGACGGAAAGCAAACTCATTGTTGGCTGATAACACCATTGCTGATCCATTGTTGAAACGTTCCACTGTGGTGTTTTGGACATGGCATGGATCAGGAGCACCTCTTCCCACACATACCACTGCTGACAAGATCCAGAGAACCACAGCGGCACGAATCATGGTGATCTGAAACAATGATGCATAAGTGCAGTGTTTATTTAGGTTACATGGCATTTGACAGAGCAATTCTCATGTAGAAATGATTCTACATTAGTACAGTATCTGCATAAAATTATAACTGTAGAGCCACCCCTCAGCTCGAGACATCATTACCATTTTGTTTGAAACTGTTAAAATAAAATTCATCCATTCTGTTGGAACATACATATTTTATGAAAACACTGTTTGAGCTCACAAACTTTCTAAGTTGAACAACAACGTAACAAATGTTATTGTGTAACCTGTTAAAACTCTAGGAACTCATCTTTCCAAAGAGGCTTTGTTCAACCTAACCTTAAGAGTTTTTGAAACATTCGAACCGATAGTTAATATCTCTCCACTGTGTCCAAAGGACCGTTTTCTCAGACTCTCGTTCTCATGGAGATAACACAGTAAGAGTCCTTTCTTTGTTTATCAACATATTTTTCTCTCCAGGAACAGTTGGACAGGTCAACAGCATCTCCTCTGTTAAAACATTGCATGTTTTCTTTATTCTTTATTAAAGTTTATTCATTTGACATATTTAAGAAAAACAACATAAAAGATAATGGAAAAAAAACCATTTCATAAATATGAGAAAAAAAATCAAAATACATAAAATGAAAGGTGGCAGAAAGAAGAAAATTCTCTTATTTTGTCTGCCCCTTTTTTTCCAAAAAAAAACAAAACAAACAAAAACAATTTACAAACAAGCAATTCAAACCATTAACTACCAAAAACAACAGATCAATTTAGTAACATTACACACTCAATAATCAACAAATAGATTAGGATGCATTACTTAAAGCTTTAGTATTTTGCTAGCAGTCTAGACTTGACAATTTTTTTGAATTTCATCACAGAGTTTACATCTTTAACATCTTTTTCCAAAACATTCCACAATTCCACTCCCTTATTCGAAATAAAACATCCCTTCAAACTACGTAGTCCTATATCTAGGTTTAACAAACATTTCAGTTCCTTTTAAACTGTAACGGCTTTCTCTCTTAATGAAAAACATTTGAACATTTGTTAGCACATTCTTATGAGCCTTATGCATTACTAACAAAATATTATAATCTACCAATTCATAAAAGTTCAATAATTTGAGTTGTTTAAATAATACATTAGATGGATGATGATAAGGCTTTCTAGCAATAATTCTCACCGCTCTTTTCTGCAAAATAAAAATAGAATTTGTTATAGTTGTACAGGCTTTACCCCAAACCTCCACACAATAAATTAAATGTGGAACAAAAATTGAGTTATATAGCAAATAAAGAGCCCTATCATTTAACAAGTCCTTTAGTTTGTACAATACACTAATAGATTTAGATAAATTTTAAAGTTGATTCAAAGATTTCATATTTTTCAATGTTTGTGTTTCTTTTTTAGTAATATAATATAGCTTTGGCTTATTTTTTATAATGGAATTTTTAAAAAGGCAGAAATAAGGATTTTAGATTTAAATATACAAGTTTCTTCATTGAAAGAAAGAAAGACAATCCATTTAAGAGCCAGAACTACCTTCTGACCTCTGATAGGTTGAGAAATATAACAGCCGTGCCCCTTTTCTCATGTTTGAACTAATCATAAGTCTGTATTACACTCAGAGTTCCCTTTTAGTTCAGTTAAGCTTCAGCTTCTGACAGATGTCTCTTCAGAGAAGGAGAATGATGGAGCGAAAAGAAACTAACTTAAAAAGTTAGAATCTTATTTTAGCTTTAAATCAGTAAAGTCTCAAGCCAAGAGTTTGATGATGGAACCTCTACACCCAGTCCAAATCTACAATGCCTGACCAGAACCAGAACCTTAATGACGATGTTACTATCGTCTCCAGCATGAAAGAATGTGAGACACCCAAAATTAGATAAACAGTTAGTTTGGATAAATACTTCAAAGCCTGTGGTTTCAGCTGACTATCAGGGCCGACCCAGAGAGCGAAACAGCTTTGTCACCTATGGAAGTGACTCCTGGACACCCTCAACTTCATGTTGTCACAACTCCATTGGGAAAGAACCCGGACAGTACCAAACTCAATGGCTGAGAGAGGGTCTCTCAAGCTTCTGGTAGGAATGAAGAACGAGCCAAGACTTAGAAGCTGTTCAATAAAGTTCATGCTCAATCATCCAGGTATCAAATCCAATAATTCTCAGTCAGGTCATCTGGACAGTTTATTTTTTTAATAGAGACATTTCACCTTCTATCCGGAGGGCTTCACCAGTCTGAGGAGTTCCAGTAAACTGTTTCCCCAATACCCGGATAGAGGGCGAAACGTCTATAAAAGAAGAAACTGTCCAGATGACCTGACTGAGAATTATTGGATTAGGAACAGTTCACCTTGGAAATATTTAACCACTTCAAAAACCTTTTCTTTCTTCTATCCTTAACATGGGTTTTTGTCTTTCATGTACACCTGCACCTATATCTGGACCTGCCACTCTGTGTGTCTTTGCCTCTCCTTTCTGTCCCCTCAAACCCAGCCGGTCAGAGCAGATGGCCACTTGTCCTGAGCCTGGTTCTGCTGGAGGTTTCTTCATTTTTTTTTTCTTCTTTTTTTTTTTTAAGTGAGTTTTTCCTTTCCACTGTTGCCATTGTGCTTGCTCAGGATGGGAGACTGCAACAAAGTGAAGATTCAACACGTCTGCAGGCTTCATTAGATAGAGAAGTTTACCAATTAGCTTTTCTATACAGTATATGTGAATGTTCCTGTAATGTGCCCTGAGACAACTTTGTTGTGATTTGGCACGATATAAATAAACTGAATTGAAATAAATAAATATCTTACAGACAATAAATATCTTACAACCAGTCCTAACTGCCTTTAAATTTCAAATAAGATTAATCAATCAGGCCTTGATTCAAAAGTCATTTGATATCTGCTATGTTTATCATTCATATATCATAGATTTTTTGTAAGAAAATACATATAGCACTTTTCTATCTTATCAAGATACTCAAAGCACTTTACAACACAATCTGTGCCCTCATTTACCCATTCATACGGCACACATTTACCCATTCATACATACTGTACATCTATACAAAGACTAATCAGTGCTTTATCACATTCATACACCAATGGGACCCACATTGGAGGCAATGAGGGGTTCATTGCCTTACCCAAGGACACTTCGGCATGTGACTGCTGGTGGAATCGAACCCCCAACTCTTGCAGTGGCGGACGACTGCTCTAATAGCCACTCAGCCACAGCCGACATTCACAACTGAACCTGGTCATTTTTAATCTGTGTTGATTAATTTGATCTCTTTGTACATGAGATGAAAAACTCACGTTGCTAATTTGGGGTATAAGAAACTGATTAAAAACAATTTCCTGTATGTAGGTGGTGCCCTGAGGTTATTTACATATGAGCATAATTCATAATTTATATAAATATTTACACCCCATACCCATATACAGACCTGATGTTTTGTCTTCATGTTTAAATGAAAATGTGAAGCCTTTAAAAATGTGTAATAAATAAATACATTTTATCATCAAGTTACTATGGTTTCAAGGGCTGGGTTACAATTTAGATTTGATCTGTCTGGTTTGTTTAGATCAGAACCATATTGTTTTCAGTCTTTTGACACACCCAATCAATAAATGAACACCACATGAAAAAATAAAAATACTCTTAGGACAGCTTAAACATATTCAAGCTCTGCATGTGTAGGCACCTGAATTAAACCATCTTGCCTTATTCAAGTTAAAATGTCCTTCTCTCTCTCATTCATTGTTTTTTTTTTCTATAAAACACTTTTTTTTTTTTAATAAATCCAAACATCTTACCATTAGCAAGGCCAAACATGTGGAGCTGATGAAGAGATGAAGAAACAAGACCCTACACATAAAAACACTCAATCACTCAGCCAACTAGACACAGGTGAAAAACATCAAGCCAATCAAAGGCAGAACAGCCAAATGTGTAAAAGGACAAAAGACAAGAGAGACAAGACAAATAATCTGAGCACTATTTATTTATTTATACATCCTTATGGAGAGTTTTTTTTAAATGTATTTATTTATTTATTTATTTATTTTTTTATTTTTTTAGCGCTATTCCAGTTCATATCCTAAACTGCAGATGGCGGTAATGCTTCGAATTCTTGTAAGCCAACCGCCAAAGAAAACTCAACAAGAAGAAGAAGAGACAAGACAAACAGAGCCAAAATCCACAGCAAATTAAACATCAAACAGAGGAAAATATCACAATGCCAGTCAAAATTCTAATATTATTCATTGCATATGTCATTAACAGCACTGACTAGGTCAAACATAAAACAGAGAAAATTAAAATAATCGTGTTAGGAGCTGAAAAGTTTTTGAGATTCAAAGAGGTATCTTGGGAAAACATTAATAAAAGGTTGGAAACAGATGGGAGACCAGGAACACCAGGTGACAATATATGATTATATTACAGTGGAATGCAATAAATTAAATTGCCAGCGGACAGGAATTTAAAGGTTATATTGGTGGACTTGAAGAGAAACCAGACATTGTTTGTATAGGCTACATGAGACGTGGTTAAAACCAACATTGGATTATGTTAATAAAGGATTTGATAGTTTAAGAAGGTATTGATAAGAAGGTAGTGGAGGAGGGTGAGTAATATTCATAAAGCAAGGCGTACAATGTAAAATATTAAGGAAAGGTAAAGAACTGTTTGACTCTGTTTGACTCTAAATTGACCCTAGGTGTGAGTGTGAGAGTGGATGGTTGTTTGGTGTGAGTGAGACAGGTCCCTCTTGTAAATGAGTCCCCGTGACTCAATGAGGCTAGCTTGTATAAATAAAGGTTGAATGAATGAATGAATGAACTGGAATATATATAGTAGTGGAAATTTGGTCTGCCTCTCAGCGAACAGGTTACCCTGTTCCCTTTCAGTCTGGTTCACTCAGTGCAACATACTTGCGCCCCGTGCGATTACCTGAAGGAATATACTCACGCCTTTATGGCAGGGGACGTCACCGCTGCCCCAGAGGCCCCGCCCTCTGGGTACTTAGACGTCTGATGCCCGTCCATTTTCCTGTTTTTGCCTTTCACCTGGCTTAAACCTGAACTACCTCTTCGCGGGACTTCTCTGGTGCTTTCATCACTCATTCGAGGTGAGCTTGCTCCCTACACAGAGTGCACAGAGAATTATTCTTGCGTGCTGCTGGGCTAGCGAAAGCTAGTCCAGCACTTTTCTACCTAACCCCGAAGCTTTTCTCTCCTCTCTCTACAGATTGCTTTGCGACGGCGCTAACTACGCCATAAAAAAAGGAGGCTGCCTCGCTAATTCCTAGCAGGTTAGCCAGCGAAAGCAACGCGACGGAGGAGACATCTAAAGAAAGAAGAAGGAAAATTCTGAAAGGACTCGCTCGCCTCGTCTCGGACATGCCTCCGGAGAAGGGAAAGCGAAAAGCGAAACTTCCAAGGAAGACCGCCGGGGCGGCGAGCCCAACCTGCCTGCCCCAGTGGCTGTGGTTTTTCTCTCGCAGCGTTGGACACCCACGAGGCCTGTCCAGTCTGCCTGGGAATGTTTCATGCAAAGACAGCGCTGGACGCGCCCGACTTTTGCCCACATTGCAGCCTCATGATGGATGTGATGCTACGGCAACTGTTGGAACTTGTCGCCAAGGCCATGGGTACCTCGGCCACGTCCGCGGACGCGGACACCACGGAGCCTCTCACCCCCACGCCAGAGTTGGAGAGCATGGCTTTGCACGACAGCACACGGGTCGAATGGGGCAACACCCCTGACGTGTTGGCCCCAATGGAGGGCCTGACTGTCGAATTCGACACACGGGGCATGATGAATGACGACGAGATTTCGATCATAGCCTCGGGCGAATTTTCAACGGAGGAGGCGAAGGTAGAGCTGGAGGATCAGGGTGACGACCTCATTCAAACCCCCCTACCCGCGCTCCCAGACACGGACTTCTCTATCCCTGCTCTGTTTGAACTGTGCCACAGAGCAACGGACGCGCTACAAGTGCCTTGGCCCGAACCCCCTCCTCGCCAACAGGTTACGAGGCTAGCGGGAAATTACTTTTATTCGAAGCAGCAGGCTACCACGAGGCAGAGGATGCCCGTGTTCCCAGACTTCCTCACGGAGCTGACACGCACCTGGACTCATCCACAAGCCCCTATGCTTCTACCCCTCTCACAGTTACTCGACATGGACGGAATGGACGAGGTGGGTTTAGCCAACGTGCCTTAGATTGAGGACACTCTGGCATCTCACCTGGCTCCAAACTCTTCTGGAACTAAACCAACTCTCCCCAGCAAGGCTTGCCAGGCCTCAGCGTCTCTCCTCGAGAAATATTACAGGGCTCAAGGACTCGCGGCGCACGCCATTGATCGCGTCCGCGTTGATGCAAGCCTACCTGGCAGAAAAGCTGCAGCAGCTTCACGTGACTACGGACAAGCAAGTGGCTGCCGGTTTGCTGGACAAAGCCCGCAGAGCAACTGACTTCGTGCTCCGAATGATGGGGACTGCTACGGTTGCTCAGGGCAGAGGAATGGCGGAGGTGGTCATTGCGACCCGCCACCTTTGGATGACGTTAACGGACTTACCCGAGGGACAAAAGGTGCCTTTTCTCCATCACTCGATACAGACGGAGGGGCTGTTTGGTAAAGCTTTGGAATGGATTCAGACGAAACTGGACCAAAGACGCAGACAGGCAGAAGCTCTCCGTGGGCATCTCCCGGAGAAGCTTTGCCCCCCGAGGGAAAATGCTGGGGGTAGACCTGCTCAATCCAGGCACCACTCGATGATGCGTGCCCCACCGCAAAAGCGGCCAGCATACGAGGAAGAGCCCAGGCAGAGACCTCCTTCGGGCCCACCTCGTACCGAGCACGCTTGGAGCAAGAACAGGTTTGTCCCTCGCCAAATGTCCAAACACAGGGCCTCTTCGGCGAATCGCGACAACAGACAGAAACGGACCTGATGAACCAAGCTCATGTTTCCATGATACACGGTCACCCGCCCACGAGGTAACGGGTTTGATCCGCCTAAATCCAGACTTTGCTTGTAACACAGTACAAAAAACTGGGTTATTTTCAGCATGCACAAATCATGCTTTCTCTGCTGTGAGTGACATAAAATCATGTACGTCATCCCACGTAAGCACGAATAAAATCATGAAGCAGCAATTCTCTGTTTTATTGACTCCAAAAAAAAACACACAACAACAACAACACAACTATATCTTCAGCAAAACAGGTCTCTCTGACCTGCATGCCGTCATGAGGGGAGAGGGTTCCTTCCCCCCCTCCCTCACGGCCCACGGGGTGTAGAATATTTAATAAACCCCGGTAGATTGCCTCTGTTTCATCTGCGGTGAGCAGACACAGTGGCGTCTGCAAACACCCTCCTCGCCCCTCCCAGAGACAGGTGAGGAGGGTCACGTGTTTAGGCTCTCGCCCCATTGTCAACGGCGAGACAGCCAATACACCAATTAGGCGGGTACGTCACTTGTCCGCATCTCAAGGAGCCGAGCCGACAAAGTCTCTCGACTGGGGGGCTGCATTAGACGCCATCACACAGCTTGAAAGTTCACACCTTCACAGAAAGGACTGTGGTCAGCTTGCTGTGGACATAAACAAGTCAGAGTGTAATCAGATTCCTCTTCCTGTTGTTCGAAGGGAACTGAGCTCTTTATCATCAAGTGCTTTGGAGTTGGCCAGACTAAAAGGAACCCCCCCACGTTCTCATGTGGCGGCTGCTCCTTTGTTGTTAACAAAGGACACGCAAGGCCCATGCAGCAGTCAGGCAGCATGTGACCTCCTGCTACGTGCTGATCCGAAGCTGCTTTCAAATATTATTTCACCCACAAACGGAACACAGGGCCTGGCCAATTTGCCTGGCACCAATGCTTCATTGAAGCCAAGGGCCAGTGATCTAGGCCACTCCACAATAAGGACTGGAATAAGGAGGTCTGCTTGCCTACATGGCCCGCAGCCTCAAAACTTGGAGGAAGATAATAATTTTCTTCTTCCAAACCTGTCCAACGGAGATGACAGGATACACCCGCCCTCAATTATCCCTGAGCAGGACAATCTGGGAACAAATTGTTCTCTTCCAAACTTGGTGGACCCCCAGGGACTGCCAGTTTCTGGATCGCCAGAGGAGGCGCTACGGCCACCCGGGCCAAGAACTGCCAGGAGCCTCAGCCTGTCGGCCGAAAGGGACAGGTTAATGGCGGCAGGCCTGCCGGAGAGTGTGGTGTTAACCACACAGAATTCTCGTGCAGGTTCAACACAATCTTTATATGCTCAAAAGTGACGTATCTTCGAGGCCTGGTGCTCAGAAAGAAATATTATTTCTTATGCATGCAACCTGGTCCAACTTCTGACTTTCCTCCAGGATCTCCTGGAGAAAGGTCGTTCTCATTCAATGATTAAAGTCTTCCTTTCAGCTATTTCTGCCTGTCATGAAGGCTGGGGAAACAGGACACCTGGAGCACACCCAATCATAATAAGATTTATGAAGGATGTTCTTCGGTCTAAACCACCCAACAGGATCTTGACCCCTGGTTGGGACCTCGGTTTGGTCTTGGGGACTCTATGCGACTCTCCATTCGAGCCACTGAGTAAGGTTACGATAGATTTACTATCTTATAAAACTGCTTTACTCCTGGCACTTTGCTCTGCGAAACGCGTGGGTGACCTCCACGCATTATCTGTACACCCAATGTGTACCAGATTTGCCCCTGACGGGTCAAAGGTCACACTGAGGCCTAATCCCGCTTACACTCCCAAGGTCTTGACCCTGAACTATAGGAGTCTAGATTTTGATCTCTCCTCTTTTCCACCTGCCCCTGTCCTGACTCAGGATCAGGAAAGGCTGACGGCTCTCTGCCCAGTGAGGGCTTACGCACCTACATGCAGAGAACAGCCGAATGGAGAAGAACAAACCAACTGTTTGTCTGCTTTGCAGCACCTGCTACCGGGAGAGCCCTATCAAAACAATGCCTCTCACACTGGGTGACTGAGGCCATTAAAAGGGCCTACAGTAGCAAAGGTCAACAGGTGCCCTCTGGAGTGCATGCCCACTCCACTAGGGGCCTGGCCACTTCCTGGTCATTGTTCAAGGGTGTACCAGTTGCAGACATCTGCACTGCTGCGAATTGGAGCTCATTGAATACTTTTGCAAAGCATTACAGTTTGGATGTTACTGCAGGTGACGTCACTCAGGCTGTTCTTTCTAATTTTCAGTAGAAAACAGCCTTGGGATGCCTACCGGTCAGGGGCAGACGTTCACTCTAGCAGGCACATTGCTGAGCATTTCAAGGGCGTGAATGGATTACGTTCCCATAGCAAGTATGTTGCACTGAGTGAACCAGACTGAAAGGGAACTGAAAGTTATGCACCATAACTCATGTTCCCTGAAGGAAGGGAACGAGGTGCAACATAACTGGCCCTTTTCAATGCTGAATGCTCGGTGAAGTGCAACTTTTAGAGGAAAATTGACGTGCGTCAGCCGCTTAAGTACCCAGAGGGCGGGGCCTCTGGCGCGGCGGTGACACCCCCTGCCGTAAAGGCGTGAGTATATTCCTTCAGGTAATCGCGCAGGGGTGCAATTCCCATAGCAAGTATGTTGCACCTCGTTCCCTTCCTTCAGGGAGCACGAGTTATGGTGCATAACTTTCAGGTTTCCTCCCACAGACCAAAAACATGCATGTTAGGCTGATTGGTAACTAATTGTCCCTAGGTGTGAGTGAGAAAGTGAATAGTTGTTTGTCTCATTTGTCTCTCTGTGTCCCTGTGATGGACTGGAGACCTGTCCACGGTGTCCCCCACCTCTCACACAGTGACTTCTGGATATGGACACCAGTGACTCCCGCAACCCAAAAAGGAAGAAGCGAGTAAAAGATAATGGATGGATGAAATTTGGGGAAAAGAAAGGAAATTTAAAATAATTTATTTTTACAATCCATATACAACATTGTCACTTGAGTTGATGGAGGAGGTAATGGAATATCTGGAAGGGAGATTAATATATAGACTGAATGATTTTGGACGTCATCAAGATGACGGCAGGTGTTGATGGCTCTGCACGAGCATCCAGCTGCTAGCATCTAAATTATCAATTCAGACATCAAAGTCATCAATACAAACATCGGACTGCTGACTTTTTCCCTCTGGACTTTTTTCCTTCTGGGCTTTTTCCCTCTAGGGGGCCTCCACGGTTCTGTCTCCAGGTTCTGCCTTCTGTCCTGTGCTTTATTTCACTGGATTTGCTCCTGTCGACTGGCCGCTGTGCTTCTCCGGCTGGCTGTGGGTGGACAACGCGGGCCGCCGTTGGACCAGCTTGCCGAGGTCGTGGGTTCTGGTCTGTATCTGTCGGATTTTTGTGCCTGCTGGAGCTGGTCTGCCGTTGTTGGTCCTGCGGGCTGTTGGGACCGCAGGAGCCGGTCTTCTGACGTCGGTTCTGGGTGTTGTAGCTGCTAGGCCGCAGCTGCCTTCGAAAGGTTGGTGAGCATCGTGACCAGGCGTCGGCTTTCAACTAGCAAGCTGAATAACTACCGTCATCAGGCTGGAAGTTTGGTGAGTGATGTCGAATAAACATGGACAAAGGAAACACTGGAAAAAATTTGGAAGACATGGAAGAAATAAAAAAATCATTAAACTTTATGAGTGCTGAACTAACAAGATTAGCGTCTCAACAAGAACTCCTGATTAGACTGATAGATGAAGTAAAACAACTGAAAATCTTAATAATTAACAAAGACAATAAAATAGCTCATTTTGAAAAAAAAATTGATGACCTGGAACAAGACGCAAAACTAAATAACCTGGTCATAACTGGACTCGAAATCAAGCGTCAGTTATTTGCAAAGGTTACTGCGGGTACTGACGCAACAGGAGATGTACTACAGGATGAGCTATGGACAAGTAGTGTCTTTCTTACAAGGACATTGATGTGGACCATGAGGACATTTCGATCTGTCACACCTTACCCAGTAAATCAGAAAATTCAAAACATCAATAATTGTCAAGTTCATCAGTAGGAAATCAAGAAAAAATGTAATAATGCAAGCAAAAAACTGAAGGGAACAAGGGTATACATAAATGAACAACTAACAAAAAAGGCAAAATTGCACATGAAGCAAGGTTATTAAAAAACAGAATAAAATTGCATCAACATGGACAAGAAATGTAAATATTTGGATCAAAGTACGTGAAGGGTCTCAGTCCAAAATAAAGAACTGAATGATTTGGAAAGACTTAGATCAGGGGTGTCAAACATACGGCCCGCCAGTGGGTTTAGTCGGCCCGAGGATAAATCTGAATTATTAATAAATAAAAGAATAAACGTTTTCTTAAAAATCTGCAGTTCCTCTGTTGTCCACTAGAGGCACTGTGTTTTAGTCAGTTCAATCGCTTTACCCGTGTTTATACGGTATATGATATCTATGGCTTTACCCACTTTTTCTCTTGGAACGGGCAGTCAGGCACCCTCATCAGCGGAATGTCCTTGTCAAAAAAGAGAAAAGTGGACACAGAGTGTCGGATTTTTCTAGAAAAATGGACTTCTTCCTATAAAACTGTTTGTTGACTAAATGTTTTAAAACGTTGTGAAATCACTGTGATCAGTTTTTTAATGTGTTTTAAATCTTATATAAATGTTAAACTGAGTAAAAGTGTAAAAGGACAATTAATTTAATGTGTAAAGATTTTTACAATTTATTTCTTCTTTGCATTAATACAATGAAAACAAGTGGACTTTCTGTTCGTTCTATGTAATTTTGGAATGAGTTTACTGGTCTGGCCCACTTGAGATCAGATTAAGCTGTATGCGGCCCCCAGATCAAAATAAGTTTGACACCCCTGACTTAGATGATCTTGGGAGATGACAAATTACAAATTATTTAAATAATTCACATATACAATTTGACAAAATGTACAGTCTATTGAACAAATACATTTAAACATGGAAACATATGAAGACTCAGAATCTAAAATATATAGTACTGAAG
>JBBPBX010020562.1:24947-38331 GCA_038048925.1 Garcialebias charrua | reverse complement strand
CACACACACACACACACACACACACACACACACACACACGCACACACACACAACAGTGATTACCCCTTAAGAGAACGTGGGCCTATATGGTGTTGGACATTAAGGTGTTAGAATTCTGCTTTATCAAATCTGTGGTACTCTATTTTTTTCATATCAAAGAATATTTTATTTTTTGGTTGTGGGGAACAAACTATTTTAAGCAGATCTTAAAAGACCTTAAAACCAAAGTACTGTATAAGCTCCAATCACAAACTCCATTTTGCAAAAACAACCTCACCTGAACGCTACACTCCAGTAAACCCAATGACTGTGATTAATGCTTGTCAACATGGGTTTACCTGCAGCGACAGGTATACTTTCTGAGCTGATTTTTATTGTAGTGTAGCCATCAAAAAGCCTGTGATACAAACCTTGACGTGTCCTCCATGGTTGACCTAACAGTTGGGCAAAACAATTTGACACGTACTCCAGGCTAATCAATAAGTGCATATACTTCATGCACCTACTGCACCATTGAATGTCAAGTACACCATGAGATTTACAGCTGATATAGCAGTGTACAGTAGCTTACGGTGCCGAGTTGGGTCACTGTTTTGATGAAACTTTTATATCAGACTTTTAAAAACTGACAAAGTAGGAATTATAATGTGTTTCATGAAAATGTTACTATGTGTGGTTAGTAAACTACAAATTAGGACAATAAAATTCATTTACAGATTAATTGTGTTAACAGACTTATTCTGCTTGAATAGAATAGCAAAATAAGCTAAAATTTCCTGCTAATTGTCAAACACTTATTTGTCCAAAATGAAAAGCCATATGTGTGTGTTTATCTACAGAGACTGCCTTCTTGAGTTTTTTTTTCTCTCTCCATTATATTTGATGTATTTGAGACATTTGTGGGCAGTAACCATTGGGCAATGGTGTGTATCCTTCCCTTGCTTTGTTTTATTGTCATCTACATGACTATAGAGCAGGGGTGTCAAACTCATTTTGATCTGGGGGCCGCATACAGCTTAATCTGATCTCAAGGGGGCCAGACCAGTATTCATTCCAAAATTACATAGAACGAACATTAAGTCCACTTTTTTCTTTTTATTAGTGCAAATAATAAATAAATTATAAAAATATTTACATTAAATTAATTGTCCTTTTACACTTTTACTCAGTTTAACATTTATTTAAGTGCATTACACATTAAAAAAACTGATTAGTGATTGCATGTTTTAAAACATTTAGTCAACAAACTGTTTTGTTAAACACTTTCCTGCATGTTAAAAATGCATCAAACCCATCAAAATTTAGAAATGAATGAATTTTAAATCCATTTTCCACATCTAGGAAGCAATTGTGAACACACAAATTGAGCTTTGAGCGTAGCTTTGTTTTATTAATGTTCATTAGTGAGAAAACTTGCTCACAAACATGGACAGCATTTTTGCAGCCAGTGCTGTCAGTTTAGGATAGCGTGGTAGTAAGAGATACTTGTAAAATGTGTCCAAGCCCACAGAGGCAAATTTGTCCTTCAATTCTACATCACACTGCAAATCAATGATTTCAAGTTGCATGTCAACAGCACATCAGAAGCTCTGATGGTGAGTGGTGAGCGAAAAACTGCAAAGTCTGTCTCGAGTTCACCTTTGTGGCGGCGCCGACACAACTGTGGCTTCGTGCACTCGGCCCATCTTTTAAGACGTGTGCGTGATTTTAATCATGTTTGTATTGTGCCCTGGTGCAATGTCAATAAAGATATATCCTATTCTTCTAAAGACCTGAAATTGTTTCTCAAACTCCCTCAGCAACCCTGAAATCTTGTTTTTGTACTGTTTCACATGAGGATGAACGCTTGCTGCGCACATGGACACAGGGAAAATGAGCAGGGTCTCTGCTTGCTATCTGCTGCGTCTCCCATACTAAAACACAGCACCCCTGGGTCCTAGAGGCACCCTGTTTGAATAGGACAACATAGGAACTGACTAAAACACAGCGCCTCTAGCGGACAACATAGGAACTGCAGATTTTTAAGAAAATAACGTTTATTCTTTTTTTTATAATTCAGATTTATCCGACAAAAAAACCCTGGCGGGCCGGATACGGCCCGCGGGCCGGATGTTTGACACCCCTGCTATAGAGACTCTCTTAGCAGAACATGAGCTTTTAATTATATTACTGCTTTTAGTTAGGAACACGTATACAGGTAGTCCCCGATTTACGAACGCTCTTACTTACGAGGTTCCGGATTTACGACATTATCATAATTAATAAAAATATGAAAAAAATATATATATTATTATTATTATTATTATTATTTTTTTTTTTTTATGTTCTTAATTTCATGTGTACAACACTTTGTTGCAGCTGTGGTTGTTTTAAATGGCTTTATAAATAAAGTATAATTGTTATTTTTATGTTTTATTTCAATTTTTAGCGTATTAGCGATCGCTCCCAAAGCGCCGCCGCCTGACATGCAACGAGCGGAGCTAAGCGGGCCGGGACACCAAGCCGACATGCCGTGAAGGGGCAATCTGCGGCCGGGAGCTGGCTTTGGAGGACCGTGCGTCCGATCAGAGGTTGCCTCATACGGATAAATTAGCTGGAAACACTCTGTGAACTTTGTGGAAGTGTCTGGCCTGGAACAACAGTCACGATCGCTCCCAAAGTGCCGCGCGACAGCATTAGCTCATGGGCTAAGCTAAGGCTAGGCTAAATGCTAAGCGGACCCCACCATAACCAAACCGAACCGACGGGCGGCGGCCGGGAGCTCACCTCAATGTCCGGGAGCTCGCCTAAGATGTCAGATGGACACCCAGCTAACATGGAGAAGCAGCTCCGACAGCCTTTTTTTTGATGTGCTACACGCTAACGAGCGCTAACGAGTGCAGGCCTAATCTGGCCGGGGCTAACAACAGCTAAGGTGGGCAGCTTGTTTAGATGAACGAACACCGCGGAGAAACGGCTTTCGGTAAGTTTATTAAATATTTTTCTGGTTCCAAATGTATGAAGTTAGCGTACTAACAGTCCTTCCTGTAAACGGCTTGGACTATGTGGTGCTGCAGGAAGCTGCGAAGCTCGGACGTAACGCGGCGGAGCTAAGAGACGAGAGAAGCTGCAGCTCGAAGTAAGAAATTGATTTTTTATATTTTTTATAAATGTTTTAAATTGTTTTAAAGTGTTTTAAAGTGTTATGATAGTTGAAATGCTTGGTTACTTCATTACCTAAATGTACGTGTTCAGTGGCGGCTCGTGTGTTATATAAAGGTCGATTAAAGGTCAGTACGGACTTACGAGATTTTCGTCTTACGAGAACCTCGGAGGAACGGAACTCGCTCGTAAGTCGGGGACCACCTGTATATATATATATATATATATATATATATATATATATTTGTATATATATACAGTATCTATCTATATATCTATATATATATATATGTTTACTGCTTTGCTCGCTAAATGACCGCAGCTTGTTTTAAGCTCTGTATCACTCCTGCTTGAGAACCAGCCAAGAAGGGCCCCCAACATTATATTAGTGTGCTTTCAATATTTAAATCAAATTGTGTCAAACTGAATTATACATTAGTTGCATTGGTGCTGATCAACCAGACAATAAATATCGACAACATGTGACACGTTAGACAACAACAAAAGCTAATTCAGATCCTCTGGACAGATTCTTCTTTGTTGAAATGTTTTGTATTTTATCCAACTTTATCAGAGAGTCAGAGTCAGATAATCTTTATTGTCATTTGCACCACATGTGGAACATGTGATGAAACGAGATTATGTACACATGGTCCCAGTTACATTACAGGGGGCGGCCGTGGCGTAGTGGTAATGGCAGTCGTCCCCCGATCGGAAGGTTGGCGGTTCGAATCCCGGTTCCCCACACCATGTGTCGTTGTGTCCTTGGGCAAGACACTTAACCCCGAGTTGCTCCCGGTAGGACTGGAAAGCACCTTGCATGGTAGTCTGCCGCTACCGGTGTATGAATGTGTGTAGCATTCAATGTGTGTAGCTCTTTGAGATTTTCACTAATGAAAAGCGCGTTATAAATTGAATTCATTATTATTATTATTATTATTACATCCAACAATAAAATGTAAGAGAAGAACAGTAATACCATCTAAGATGTGAACTAAGAAAAAAACATCAGCTAACAATACACTAAGCACTAACATCGTAGAAAAACGTTACTCTAAACAGCAGCACGAACATGAGTCTGTATGAGCAGATGGGCACAAATGAACACAGCAGCATGAAACAGATCAGCAGCAACATGAAACAGATCAGCAGCAACATGAAACAGATCAGCAGCAACATGATGATATTTCGCAGCGATTATTCTGGTTATTTATGGTAAATGGTAAATGGAGCTTACTTAAATAGCGCTTTCCAGCCCCCTATGAGGGGCCCCAAAGCGCTTCACAGTACCAGCCATCCACCCATTCATACACACATTCATACACCCGTAGTGGTAGGCTGCCATACAAGGCGAGACTCAACGAGGCTAGCCTGTATAAATAAAGGTTGAATGAATGAATGAAAAAAAGGCGCCAGCCAGTCCTACCGGGAGCAACTCAGTGTTAAGTGTCTTGCCCAGGGACACAACGAGGTATGCAGTGACCGGGGATCGAAACCGGGACCTTCCGGTCCTGAGCCGGCTGCCCTGCCTCTACACCATCTCAGCCCCTAATTTATTCATGAGTCTAACAGCCTCAGGGTAGACGCTGTTCCTCAGTCTAGTGGTTTTACATTTAATGCTCCTCAGCCTCCTCCCAGAGGGGAGTGGGGCAAAAAGTGTGTGTGATGGGTGAGTGGGGTCTTTCATGATGCAGGTGGCTCTCTTCCTGCATCTGGAGGTGTAGATGTCTGTGATGGTGGGGAGACTGACTCCAACATCTTCTGTGCAGCCTTCACCACTCTCTGCAGAGCTTTTCTTTCTGCAGCTGTGCAGCCTCCATGCCACACGTTGATGCTGGAGCACAGGATGCTCTCCACTGCACACCTGTAGAAGGAGGTGAGGACTGAGCTGCTCAGACCAGCTCGTCTCAGCCGTCTGAGGAAGTAGAGTCTCTGATGAACTTTCTTGATCAGGCTGGTGGTGTTGTTGCTCCAGCTGAGGTTATCATTCAAGTGTACACCCAAGTACTTGTAGCTGGAGACCACTTCCACTGCAGATCCTCTTATGTTCAGTGGGGTGTGTGGGTGTGTTTGTTCCTTCTGAAGTCCACAACCATCTCCTTTGTCTTCTTCACATTTATGTGAAGGTTGTTGTCCTTGCACCAGCTCTCCAGATTTTCCACCTCCTGCCTGTAGCTGGACTCATCGTTGTTTGTGATGCATCCCACCACAACTGTATCATCTGCAAACTTTACAATATGACAGCCTGGATGGGTAGCTGCACAATCATATGTGAGCAGAGTGAACAGGAGAGGGCTCAACACACATCCTTGAGGAGAGCCAGTGCTGAGGGTTATGGTGGAGGAGGAGAAGTTGTGGATCCTCACTGACTGAGGTCTGTTTGTTAAGAAGTCTAGTACCCAGTTACAAACGGAGGGGCTTAGTCCAAGTGTGGATAGTTTGTCCATCATAGTTTGGGGGATCATGGTGTTGAAGGCAAATGTGAAGTCCACAAAGAGCATATGGACGTATGACTCCTTGTGTTCCAGGTGGATGAGAGCAGTGTGGACCACAGAGGAGATGGCGTCCTCTGTTGATCGGTTTTCGCGAAATGCATACTGATGAGGGTCCTTGTTGATGTTGATGGATGTTTTTATGTGGGACATGACCAGTTTTTTAAAGCATTTCGTGACTATCGGGGTGAGGGCCACTGGACGATAGTCATTCAGACCAGTCACTGTGGAGCTTTTTGGGACTGGGATGATGGTGGCAGTCTTCAGGCAGGTGGGAACTGTCTCCAGGGCAAGTGAGGTGTTAAAGATGTCGATCAGCACATCACAGAGCTGATCGGCACATTCTTTCAGCACTTTCCCAGGTATGTTGTCTGGTCCAGTTACTTTGTGAGGGTTGATCCTCCTGAAACTACTCCACACTTCTGCTGCGGTCACGCTGATATGCTCTTCATCCGGTTGTGAGGCGAGTCTGGTGCTGGGTGGTCTGTTTGGGTCTTCAAAGCATGCATAAAACTTGTTGAGGGCATCAGGCAGAGATGGATCTTTGGGGCATTGTTCACTCCTGCCTTTATAATTTGTTATGCACTTAATGCCCCCCCACATGCTCCGTGGGTCTTGTGAGGTGAACTGACCCTCGATCCTCTGTGCATATTTTGCCTTGGCCCTCTTGCTGGCAGCAACCAGCTCTTTACTTCTAACAAAGACCTTTGTCCTTTTGTAACCTTCTAATATCAACTTCTAACAAAATGTTTCAACAAAGAAGAATCTGTCCAGAGGACCTGGCTCAACCTTGTTAGATTTCTCTACCCATATTATTGAACTTGCATGAGGACTCCATAAATTTTTTCTTATAAACATAGTCTATCTCACACCAATCTTCTTCTTTTGTCTTTTCCCTCTTCAGGGGTCGCCACGGTGAGTCATCCTCCTCCACCTTACTCTGTCATCTGCATCCTCTGTCCTCACTCCAACTACCTCCATGTCCTCTCTAATTGCATGCATATAATAATAATAATAATAATAATAATAATAATAATAATAATAATAATAATAATAATGAATTAAATTTATACTGCACTTTTCATTAATAAAAATCTCAAAGACAAAGTGCAACAAAGCAAAAATCAAATAAAACAAGTTATAAAATCAAGTAAAATCAATAATAAAATCAACTAAGATTAAAGACAGAATCATGTGGAGGCGGAATAGGCCTGCTTAAAAAATAAATAAATAAAACAAGTGATAAAATCAAGTAAAATCAATGATAATATCAACCAAGATCAAAGAGAAAATCATGTGGAGGCAAAATAGGCTTGCTTAAAAAGAAAAGTCTTCAAGCCGTTTTTGAAGTCAACCAGTGACTGCAGAGCCCTCAGGTAGTCAGGGAGGGAGTTCCATAGGCGGAGGGCAGCCACACAGAATGCCCGGTCTCACATGGTCCTTAACTTGGTTCGTGGAATGTGAAGTAGATTACTGTTCTGTGATCGTAGAGACCGGGTGGATGAATATGGTGCAAGAATGTCCTTTAGATAGTCAGGTGAAGTTCCGTGTAAGCATTGGTGTGTAATGAGAGCAGTTTTGTACTGAATTCTGTAGGTGACAGGAAGCCAATGGAGGTTATGGAGAATGGGTGTAATATGTTCAAATTTACGAGCTCTCAATAAAATCCTTGCTGCACTGTTTTGAATATATTGAAGCTTCTGAAGATTTTTGCCAGGGATTCCAATAAACAGGGAGTTGCAGTAGTCGAGCCTGGAGGAGACAAAGGCATGGACGAGTTTCTCAGCATCAGAAAAAGTTAGAGATGGGCGAAGTCTGGAGATGTTTCGAAGATGGAAGAAGCAGGTTTTAAACAGATGCTTAATGTGATTTTCAAATGTAAGATGAGAGTCCATTTTTATTCCAAGATTTGTAACAGAGGTGGAGAGGGGGATGTCTTGTCCAGAAAAGGAAATTGTTGTTATAGTTGATGTTTGTACCTGGTGAGGGGTGCCAATCAGTATGGCCTCAGTCTTGGAGCAGTTTAATTGAAGAAAGTTCTGATTCATCCATGCCCTTATTTCCTCCAGGCAGGTAGAGAGGGCAGTGAGTGAAGATGGAGATGGGGATGATGAGGATGCTCCAGTCCTGATGTAAAGCTGTGTATCGTCGGCATAGCAGTGAAAAGAAATGTTGAACTGATTAATAATTTGACCTAAAGGCAGCATGTAAAGGGAAAACAGCAGGGGCCCCAGAACTGACCCTTGAGGGACACCACAGGAGACACCGACTGTCTGGGAAGTGGCATTGCCAAGACTAACACATTCCAGCCTATTGGAGAGGAAAGATTTGAACCAGTCCAGGACAGTGTCACAGAGACCGACCTCCACATGAAGACGGTGGAGGAGGATATTATGGTCCACAGTGTCGAAAGCTGCAGTGAGGTCAAGGAGGACAAGGATGGAGGGAGAACCAGTGTCAGCAGCCATGAGGACATCATTGGTAACTCTCAGCAATGCAGTTTCAGTACTGTGAGCTGCACGGAAGCCAGACTGGAACTTCTCATACAGAGAGTGTTGCTGTAGGTGGTCCTGCAGCTGAGTAGAAACTGCTTTTTCCAGCACTTTAGACAGAAATGGGAGGTGTGAAATTGGGCGGTAATTAGAAAAAATGTCGGGATCCAATTTAGATTTTTTCAGAAGAGGCCTAATGATGGCAGTTTTTAGAGGCAATGGAACATGACCAGATTGTAGAGACTGATTTATTATTTGTGTGATTAAAGCTGCAATATGTAGCTTTTGAACACGCTGGCACTTAGAAACATTTTGAACAGAGACACGTTTCTGGTCCCTCCTCACTCAGAGCCATATATGACTCAGCTCCACCTCGCTCACGCTACAGCCTGGAATGCTCCGCCTCCACCTGTCCCGTCTCAACCACTGCAAAGTTCTGTGATTATATGTTAATAAAATGTTCTAAAAAATCAAATAAAACCATGGAGCACTGGTCTAGCAACACAAAAACACCCTGAAATCTGCAGAGCTTCACGCAGCCACGTTGGACATGATTTAATTCGCTCGTGACAAATCCACTTCCTCATTTCTGTCAGTGAAGGAAGAAGCGAACACCGCTGCGGGCTCGCTGCAGGGTTGACAGGCGGGGGCGTGGGTTAGGGGGTGAGAAGTTAGAAGCTCTGTTTTTATTGGCTGAATGGCTGGTTATAAAGTCTGTTATTATTGGCTGGTTAACCGCGGGCCGCTCTCTGGTTTTTATAAATGCTTTTATTACCACCGGGAGACGCCAGAGGAATATAGTTTTTTTCAGAGATTACATGTCAAACATCAATCTCTCAAGAGATAGTGGCAGAGTGAAGAAATATGTTTTTAAAAAAGCTACATACTGAAGCTTTAATGGGCTAATTGCAGAGTGATTGGATTTTATGAGAGACGAGGGGAAGGGATCCAGGGCGCAGGATGAAGGCTTCATTTTCTTGATGATGGACTCCACCTCACTCTGAACAACTTCATCAAAGCTGCTCAGGGACTCTAGATGCAGATGGGTAGATGGTAAACGAAGATCAGGGAGGTTGTGGAGCTGAGATGTGATAGTGTCAACTTTGTTTTTAAATGATGAAAGGAACAGGTTGCATTTTTGAACAGATTCCTCAGGAGTTTGTTTAATGGGATTAAGCAGATGAGTTATTGTGGAGAAGAGCTGTTTAGAGTTACCAGGGCAGGTGTTGATGATGTTGGAATAATATTTGGAGCGTGCTTCTTTAAGAGAATAGGCGTACGCTTTCTGAAGTTCTTTGTATGCCTACTTATGTACAGAGAGACCAGATGATTTTACACGTCTCTCAATAGCACGGCCAGTTGCCTTCATCCTGCGCAGCTCATCAGTGTACCAGGGGGCTGAACGGGAGAAAGACACCAGTCTGCACCTATCCGCCTCAATATATCTCCTCTTTGGACTTCCTCTTTGTCTTTTTCCTGGCAGCTGCATTTCTAACATCCTTCTATTAATATACCCACTGTCCCTCTTCTGAACATGTCTACACCATCTCAATCTGTCCTCTCCAACGTTATCTTCCAGTTGTTCAATCTGTGCTGTACCTTTGATGATCTCATTCCGAATCTTTTCCATCCATGTCCTCCTAAGGAGAACCTCAGCAGCTTCATTTCTGCCACTTCCATTTCTGTCTCCTGTCTTTTTGTCAAAGCCACTGCCTCCAGACCATACAATACAGCTGGTCTCACTAGTATTTGTAATTGTTTTTCTTTGACCTTTGCTAACACTTTATTGTCACAAATCACTCCTGAAACTTTTCTCCATCCACTTCATCCTGCCTGGACTCCTTTTTTCACCCCTTTACCACATTCCCCATTTTCCTGGAAAGTGGACCCCAAGTACTTGAAGTCGTGCACCTTTGTGACCTATGCTCCTTGTAGCCTCACTGTTCCACCACACTCCCTCTCATTCACACACATGTACTCTGCTTTACTTAGGGATGCACCAATCCACATTTATCACTTCCGATCCGATACCGATACTTAATAGCCGTGTATCAACCGATACGATACTTTTCCGATACGATACTGTTCTGGTATGTGACTCTGTATAATGAAACTTTTGTACCCAGACTATTCATTTTAACATTGTGTGAGATAAACCCAATGAAGATACTCTTGAGCCTTACATCAGGTAACTAACTCACAAACTTTAACAGCACACAAGAGGCAAGTCTATACCACACACATGTCCTTCTTACTCATGGTGCAGCAAAAAAAACTAAAAAGCGCTAAGCATGATGGGAAACACAACACAGCCACTCCCCTTAACCACTAAGAGAGTGGATTTTGTTGTCTTTCCCATAATGCTTAGCATTTTTTTAGTTTTCTAAATAAAACTAGTTTTCTAGTTTTCTAAACTAAAATCACCAGCAGCTCATGGCTCACTGCTAAAGCTGGAAAACTAAAAAAATGCTAAGCATTATGGGAAAGACAACAAAATCCACTCTCTTAGTGGTTAAGGAGAGTGGCTGTGTTGTCTTTCCTATCATGCTTAGCATTTTTTTAGTTTTTCCAACTTTAGCTGAAAAAACTATTGGTTATAACTATTGGTTATAATGGGAAAGACAACAAAATCCACTCTCTTAGTGGTTAAGGGGAGTGGCTGAGTTGTCTTTCCCATCATGCTTAGCGCTTTTTTAGTTTTTTCTGTAAATAAAATGGTATGGTATGGTAGTCTTGCTTCCACAACTCTCTCCCCAATCTTCATTATGTGGCTCGTCAACTTAATTCCCCTGTAGTTGCTACAACTCTGTACATCACCCTTGTTCTTAAAAATGGGCACCAGCACACCTCTCCATTCCTCAGGCATTTTCTCACCCTCAAATAGGCCATTGCATATTTTAATCAAAAACCTCACTGCCATCTCTCAAAGACATTTCCAAACCTCTACTGTTATGTCATCAGGTCCTACTTCCTTCCCCATCTTTATTCTTTTCAGAGCTTTCTGGACTTCATGCTCACTAATCTTTCCCACTTCCTGGTCCACAGTTTCTATGACCTCAGTTTTTCCTTTCATGTTTTTTTTTCATCCATTCACTCCTCACAATACTCCTTCCACATTCCTTTCACATTCTGCTCTCTTGATAGAACATTACCATTCCTATATTTCACAAGCCTAAACTGTTGCACATTCTTTCCAGCCTGATCCCTCTATCTCACCAATATGCACAAGTCCTTCTCACCCTCTATAGTGTCCAGCCTCCCATACAGCTCTTTATACAACTTCTGTTTTGCCTTAGCTACCTCCACATTTACTCTAACTCACAATACAGTACTATTACTGTCTAAATCCCATCATATATTGCTTAAATGTTCTGTTTTTAGAAAATAACATCATATTTACAACAATTTTTTTTACTACAAAACTGGATGAGGAAAACATTTTTTTGTTTTTGTTACTTATAAATAATGTTTTTTGTTTTGTTTGTATGTTTGTCTAGGACCCACTTCCCAACATGTTTTATCTCTTACACTGCTTCAACACAACTAGTTGAAATAAAAGAGTGATTAATAAGCTTGATAACGAATTAATGAGGTGATTCAATCATTTGAATGGGGTCTTGTGAAGGCAGACAAATACCTAAAACATGTTGAACACTGTCTCGAGGGAGAAGACGTAAAACACTGCCTTGTTAAAAACAAACAAATTACAGCCTGTTTAAAAACACAGTTTTCCTCCTAACCTAATGTTTACACATTAACCTATCTCTAGGCCACCACATAATTTCCTACTTGCTGAGATTGGAAGGATATTGTGGAGAGTATTTAGTTGCCTGACACTAAATATCACTTCTCGCATGACTTTTAATTCAATTTGAGCTAAAACCAAACATGAATTCACTTTGAGTGAGCACTTGAAAGCACTTTTCTTTATCCTCAGTTATTGTGAGTCTCTATAGCCCCTTTCATAAGACAGCTCAGTCCGGGCCGGATGCATGTTCAGTCCTCCAACGAGCATTCAGAAAAAACACGAAGGCGGATTGGCGAGTAAATTTTACTCGCCTCTGATGCGCCCCTGAACCACGAGAAGAGGTAGTATCAGATCCGGATCTGTCGACTTGTGAAAGGTGTGGGGGTGTCTGCGGCTTCAAACTGATTTGAATAATGACGTACTCTCCCGTCGCCCACTGTCGCGCTCTATTTAAATGTGTAAACAAGAACATGACATTTGTATTTCGCTTGCGCATCACTCGCTATTCTTCGCCGAATCTTTTTCTTTTTTAATTTATCATCACGGAAATGGCTAATTGGGGTGATGCCGAGACCCGTGTACTCCTGTCTCTGCGCGCAGAGGAGGAAATTAATATTAAATATCTCTTACAGGCACAGTGAAGGATGGGGCCCTTCTGGAGCGGATTGCTGTACTGATGCGAGAGCAAAAAACATTAAAAAAAAAGCATTTGGATAAGCACAACGATGTTCGCTTGCGTCGCCATGTTTGTTTACAGACACCTCTGCGGTCCCACTTTAAACACGCAGGCACCACGTCCTCTGAGCTGCAGATTTTCACCACGCCTCTTTTCAACCCGCGCTGCAAATCGTTTTGTGAATGCTCCATTGAGGGCGGGCCGTGGCCGGATTCAACTTTGTTTTATGAATGACCTGGGGAGGATTAAAGCCAGACTGGTCTGTGCGGCAATTGCGCAGATTTGACTTATGAAAGGGGCCTATGATACCATCTTAACAAAAGCCATCAAAATCAATGAAGGAATATTTAAAAAAGATATTTTATGTCATTATTTGTCACAAATCTTTAGAGACAAATTTTCATTACTGCTGAAAAATATATATTTTTACAGTTAACATGTTGGATAATACAAGAGAATAAAATGTGGGGGCAGGGCATGAAGCTAAGTCACAGTTTTGACTTGTTGATATAAAAGGACAATGCTTACCAGTGATGAGGAGCCTCCCAGTTGTGCTTGCTGTTCCAAACTGATTCTTAGCGATGCACATGTAGCTGCCTGCATCTCGTTTGGTTACGTTGGTAATCATCAAAGTTCCATTAGGAAACAATGTAATCCTGTGAAAGGAACAAAACACACTTATTGTACTGAATATAGTAGAGCAGGAATCCCAGACTGTTTTTGCACCACAGACCGGTTTTATTATATTCAATTCAGTTTATTTATATAGCGCCAAGTCACAACAGAAGTCATCTCAGGGCACTGAACAGAAACATCCACATACATTATAAATGCC
>JBBPBX010020562.1:13666-24876 GCA_038048925.1 Garcialebias charrua | reverse complement strand
ATAATAATAATAATAATAATAATAATAATAATAATAATAATAATAATAATAATAATAATAATAATAATAATAATGAATTCAATTTATAACGCGCTTTTCATTAGTGAAAATCTCAAAGCGCTACACACATTGAATGCTACACACATTCATACACCGGTAGCGGCAGACTACCATGCAAGGTGCTTTCCAGTCCTACCGGGAGCAACTCGGGGTTAAGTGTCTTGCCCAAGGACACAACGACACATGGTGTGGGGAACCGGGATTCGAACCGCCAACCTTCCGATCGGGGGACGACTGCCATTACCACTACGCCACGGCCGTATATATATATATATATATATATATATATATATATATATATATGTATATATATATATATATATATATATATATATATATAATATATATATAGATTTCTCACCCTCCGCGGGTGGTCTCTTTCATTCTCTGAGCTCAGGTCCTCTACCAGAGGCCTGGGAGCTTGAGGGTTCTGCGGGGGTGACTGCCCCAAGGGCCCCAAGGGCCACAGGCACCAACAGATACAGATTTAAACTATGCATTGAATTTATAAATGTAAATTCTATGTACAGTATTGTTTAAATCTGTATCTGTTGATCAAAACCAACAACAATTACAACAAACGGGTTATTCACTAAACTCTCGATCATGTACTCATTCAGTTTGCACTACTTCTCATGTTTGCACTAATGTTTGTATTACATTACTGCCTATAGTCATACTACTGTTTACATTCACTGTTTACATTTATTAATACGGTTTACATTTACTACTACTGCTTTACATTTATTACTACTGTTTACATTTACACTACTTTTATCTATACTACTGCAGATACATACTGTATATAGCATTCTCTGACTAGCCTTATCTAAGGATGCCAAATGTGCCTTATGTGCCTTACTGCATATGCCACTTTGCCTCTACAGTATACCAACATCAACTACCTCATACATATATGTCACGACTCGGGGAACCCAGAGTTGTACGAGACCAGAAAGGACAAGATACAGTTAGCAGGAATAGTGATGTTTATTTATATACAGTGCAATATATACAGTGGTTCATCTCTTGGAGATCCTGGGGAAGAGGGTTGGATCAGTGGAGTCCACTTGCAGCGTTCGTATAGTGATTGTTTTGTGTTTCCTTACAGATGAGGTGCTGAGCGTGGGTGAGATCCACCAGAGATCACCAGAGACAGAATCCAGGGGAATAGTCGGTACAGGTTTGATGGGCGTGTGGCTGGAAGGCAAGGCACGGAGGACTGGAACCTGGACCACGGGAACTCCGAACCAAACAGGAGTCGAGGAGACAGGATGACTGTAGGCACAAGAAAGGAGGTGAGTTTCTCTCGTACTGAAACACAACACTGGCTGAAAGCATAAATACCGTAAACAGGAATCAATGCTTCAGCGATGAGTCACACTAGACTGCAGCCTTAAATAGTGGAAGGTCCTCATCAGAAGGATGGCCGCCAGCTGGTGGAAATCAGCGGCCAATCAGGAGGCAGTGTTGCAGGCAGTGGAACTCATCACAGTACCCCCCCCTCAAGAACCGCCTCCAGGCGGCCCGAGGCGCTTCTCGGGGTGATCCCTGAAGAACGTCGTGATGAGGCTGGGGTCCAAGATGAAGGACCGAGGGATCCACGACCGTTCCTCAGGTCCATAACCCTCCCAGTCGACAAGATACTGGAACCCACGACCCCGACGTCGCACGTCCAGAATAGTCCTCACGCTGAAGGCAGGGTGGTTGTCAACCAACCGGGCAGGCGGAGGGAGGTCAGCAGGGGGGCACAGGGGACTCGTAGAAACAGGCTTGACCTGAGAGACGTGGAAGGTAGGATGGACTCTCATGGAGCGAGGAAGTTGCAGACGCACAGCAGAAGGATTGACGACCTTGGTAACAGGAAAAGGACCGATGAACCGGGGCGCCAACTTCCTAGGTGTGTCCTTGAGGTTGATATCCCTGGTGGAGAGCCACACCTCCTGACCCACCTGGTAGACAGGAGCCGGCGCACGGTGACGATCGGCAAACAGTTTGTTTTGGGCCGCCGTCCGGGTCAGAGCCGCCTTAACCTGTCGCCAGACACGACGACATCGACGAAAATGATGTTGCACAGAGGGGACAGAGATGTCGGTCTCCTGGCTGGGAAAAAGCGGTGGGGCATAACCTAGTGAGGCTTCAAAAGGGGACATCCCTGTGGCAGACGATTTATGAGTGTTGTGGGCATACTCTACCCACACCAGGTGCTGGCTCCAGGCTGAGGGATCCCTCTCGACGACACAACGAAGAGTAGCCTCGAGGTCTTGATTACAGCGCTCAGCTTGACCATTGGATTGCGGGTGGTGGCCTGAAGTGAGGCTAGAGGATGCCCCCAACGTCCTACAGAAAGCTTGCCAGACCTGGGAGACAAATTGGGGACCACGGTCCGAGACCACATCTGAGGGAATCCCATGGAGTCGGAAAACGTGCTGGACCATTAACTGGGCGGTCTCAAGTGCAGAAGGGAGCTTAGGCAGGGGAACAAAATGAGCCGCCTTAGAGAACCTGTCAACAATTGTCAGAATGGCGGTGTTACCTTCACTGGGGGGCAGACCCGTGACAAAGTCCACCGAAATGTGAGACCAAGGACGACTAGGAGTTGGTAGGGGTTGTAGCAGGCCGGCCGGTGGTCGATTACCAGTCTTATTGCGAGCACAAGTGGGACAGGCTGCTACAAATTCCTTCACATCGTCGGTGAGTTTGGGCCACCAGAAATGAGCCTTGGTAAGAGAGATCATACGAGAAGCACCAGGATGACAGGAAAACTTATGGGTGTGTATCCAGTTTAATACCTTGGCCCTCATACTAGAGGGAACGAAGAGGTTTCTGGGGGGTCCAGTGCCAGGGTCAGGTTCATCTTTCTGTGCCTCACGTACCTCATTCTCAATGTCCCATGTGAGGGCTCCCACCACACAGGCGGGGGAAATGATGCTCTCTTCTGTCTCTGTGCTGTCTGGGGAGGTGAACTGCCGGGAGAGTGCGTCAGGTTTGATGTTCTTTGAACCGGGTCTGTAAGTTAAGATGTAGTTGAAACGGTTAAAAAACAAAGACCAACGTGCTTGTCTGGGAGTTAACCGCTTCGCATCCCTGAGGTACGTGAGATTCTTGTGATCGGTCCATATTAGAAAAGGGGCTACCGTGCCTTCCAACCAGTGACGCCACTCTTCTAATGCCAACTTGACGGCCAGTAGCTCCCGATTTCCCACATCATAGTTCTTTTCAGCAGGGGATAAACGTTTAGAAAAAAACGCACATGGGTGTACCTTATTGTCCGTTGGAGACCTTTGGGAGAGTACAGCTCCAACTCCTGAGTCCGAGGCATCCACTTCCAGGATGAATTGGCGCTTGGGATCTGGGTGACACAAAACTGGTGCTGAGGAAAACAATGATTTGAGTTTGTTAAATGCGGCATTGGCCTCAGGGTTCCACTTGAAAACTATGTTAGTGGATGTTAGTTGGGAGAGAGGAGAAGCAATTCGGCTGTAGTCTTTTATGAACCTTCTATAAAAGTTGGCAAACCCAAGGAAACGCTGGAGCTGTTTCCTGGAGTCAGGAACTGGCCAGTTTACCACAGCCTCAATCTTAGCTGGGTCAGTTCTGTAACAACCCCCTTCAAATATGAAGCCCAGGAAAGATACAGAGGTGACGTGGAACTCACACTTTTCCCCTTTAACAAACAGTTGGTTCTCATGTAGTCTCTGTAACACAGTCCTGACCCTCTGAACGTGCTCCTTTAAATCCCTGGAATAGATGAGAATGTCATCTAAGTACACAAAAACAAAATCGCCAATGAAGTCCCGGAGCACGTCATTCACCAGGGCTTGAAAGACAGCAGGGGCGTTGGTTAACCCAAATGGCATGACTAGATACTCGAAATGTCCAAGCGGGGTCTTAAAAGCGGTCTTCCATTCGTCTCCCTCCCTTATACGAACCAGATGGTATGCATTCCTGAGGTCTAGTTTCGTAAAGATAGTGGCAGATTGTAGTTGTTCATGGATGGAGTCAATGAGGGGGAGTGGATATTTATTTTTAACTGTGATACTATTAAGGCCCCGATAATCGATGCAGGGACGAAGAGCACCGTCTTTCTTGGAGACGAAAAAGAATCCCGCCCCCACAGGAGAAGTGGAGGGGCAAATAATGCCTGAAGCTAAGGACTCTTCAATATATTTTCTCATTGACTCCCGTTCAGGACCCGACAGATTGTACAATCGACTGGCAGGCAAGGGTGACCCAGGAAGGAGGTCAATTGCACAATCGTAAGGTCGGTGAGGAGGAAGAGAAAGAGCCCGCTGTTTGTCAAACACCGGGGCCAGGTCGTGGTAAACAGGGGGAACCATGGAAATGTCAGTAGCCTCTTTAGGTGTACTTTCAGGAGGAGATTGAGTGGTGATGGCAGAGCGTAGACAGTGTTTTAAACAATTATCGCTCCATCCTTCAATTCTTCTCCATTTCCAATTTATGTGTGGGTTATGTTCCTGAAGCCACGGATAACCCAAGATCAATTGGGTGCGGGGAGACTCGAATACAAAAAAATCCGTCATCTCATGATGATTTCCTGATGTTATCAGGTGCAGTTTAACAGTCTTACTGCAGATACGGGCTAAGGTCTCACCAGTAACTCCAGTGATAGAAATTGAAGGAATTTCAAGAGTGGGCAGTGAAAAGTTTCTGACTAGATCCAAACTTATTAAATTTTGTTCTGCACCAGAGTCAAGAAGAGCAGACACAGAATGACGATCCTGATTTATTTGGATGATGGTAGGGAGCATAAAACGATGTGCAGAACAGAATGCTGAAGTGCCCACCAGTACAGTCCTCCTTACTGGTGGGCATTCTCGTTTCCCCTAAATGGACAACTAGCAATGAAATGGCCAGGCTTTCCACAATACATACAAAGCTTGGAATTGATTCGTCTTTGTCTCTCCTCAGGGGTTAAACGAGTTCGTCCGATCTGCATTGGTTCAGATTCAGGCAGGACAGAATACCTCTCTACTGGAGGTTTAGGGGACGGACCAGCAGCGGGTGCCTCTTGGTTTTTGTAGTTCGCTGACGGACTTTTGTAGGCGCGGGGCTCACCTGGTGTCGTGAACCCGGAAGTGAAGCGGTTGTGGGAAGTGTAGTCCCGCTCTCTTCTTCGTTCCCGGAAGCGCTCGTCTATCGAGACAGCCAGCTCGATCAGCTCGTCAAATCCCTCTGGTTCGTCTCTCGTGGCAATTTGGTCCTTCAAAGGGTCAGAAAGAGAATTTAGGAAAGTACCTTGCAGTGCTGTGTCGGGCCACCCGGTTTGTGCTGCGATGATGCGAAACTCGAGGGCGTATTCAGCCACTGGTCGTCGGCCCTGACGTAGCCCCAGGAGTCGCTTTACGGCGTTGGGCATCTGCAAGGGACGGTCAAAAATTCGGCGAAACTCTCCTAACAATGTATCAAATGAAACGTGATCCAAGTCGTGGAATTGTAGGAAAGAATCAACCCAACGAAGTGCGTCACCTTTCAGCTGGTTGGTGAAATATGTTATCTTGGCGATGTTGTTTGAATATAACTGTGGTGCTCCCTTGAAGGCGAGTTTAATTTGCAACAAAAACCCTCCACACAGGCTAGGGTCGCCAGAAAAATATTCTGATGGTTTGGTAATTACCTGTTGGTTCGTGGCAGAGTCCTTAGGTTCCGTCTTGGACACTGGAGGAGTTTTAGAAGCTGGGGAAGGTGAGAGTTTTTGGTTAAGAGAAAACACCATACCTCCCAGTTCTCTCATATTGTCCTGAACCTCCTGTTGTTGTGTAAGAACCCGACGTAGCATTCCTTCGAGTTGATTGATGCGGTCCATCTCGGATGAGGAGGCAGTCTGTTGGTTTCTGGTCTCGTTCTGGGCGTTGTCTGGCTGAAGCATTTCTGTCACGACTCGGGGAACCCAGAGTTGTACGAGACCAGAAAGGACAAGATACAGTTAGCAGGAATAGTGATGTTTATTTATATACAGTGCAATATATACAGTGGTTCATCTCTTGGAGATCCTGGGGAAGAGAGGGTTGGATCAGTGGAGTCCACTTGCAGCGTTCGTATAGTGATTGTTTTGTGTTTCCTTACAGATGAGGTGCTGAGCGTGGGTGAGATCCACCAGAGATCACCAGAGACAGAATCCAGGGGAATAGTCGGTACAGGTTTGATGGGCGTGTGGCTGGAAGGCAAGGCACGGAGGACTGGAACCTGGACCACGGGAACTCCGAACCAAACAGGAGTCGAGGAGACAGGATGACTGTAGGCACAAGAAAGGAGGTGAGTTTCTCTCGTACTGAAACACAACACTGGCTGAAAGCATAAATACCGTAAACAGGAATCAATGCTTCAGCGATGAGTCACACTAGACTGCAGCCTTAAATAGTGGAAGGTCCTCATCAGAAGGATGGCCGCCAGCTGGTGGAAATCAGCGGCCAATCAGGAGGCAGTGTTGCAGGCAGTGGAACTCATCACAATATACTGTGTACATTAACGTATATGCTGCTGTGCCACTCTGTGCAAATGTCAATGCTAGAACCTTCAGTTTATTTTATAGATATACTTTTTATACTTTTTATACTACTATGTAAAAACTCAGGACAGTATTACACTTTTATTATTTCATTTTATGCTTATGTTCATTGGGTGTTTGGTGTTTCAGGGGTGTTTGGTGTTTCAGTGTTGGTGTAAATTTTCATACTTTTATACTATTATGAAAAACTCAGGACAGTGTTACACTTTTACTATTTTATGCTTATGTTTATTAAATGTTTTAGTGTTTAGATGGTTACTGTTGCACCGAGGGACTGAGAGAAACGCAATTTCGGTCCTGTGTATGTCCTGTACATATTGCAGTTCTGACAATAAAGTTGACTTTGACTTTGACTTTGACTTTGAACTCAGTGCCACAGTAAAAAACTAAACTAAAAAACGGGATTTCCCAGAATGCTCAGCGGTATATTAGTGTTCAATTATAGTTTAAATCTGTATCCGTTGATCAAATTCAACAAGAATTACAACTCATATAGTGTGCCACAATCAAAAATAAAACTAAAAAATGGGGAGTAGACTGTGATGATTTCCCATAATGCTTAGCTTAGCAGTATTTTAGACTAGGGTGCACCATGAGTCAGAAGGGTGTCTGTGGTAGAGACCTGCCTTGTATGCCATTAGTTTGTGAATTACTGTAGTGAGGCTCAGAGTGTATTCTCTGGGTTTACCTCACACAATGTTAAAACAGAAGTCAGAGTATTGTGCAATATACGTGCGCTCCCTTCAAGAAATTAATTATTTCAGCCTCCTATACCTGAACTATGATATCGGATTGGAAAAGTATCAGTATCGGTCGATACCCAGATTTACGAATCGGTATCGGATTGGATGTAAAAAATGTGGATCGGTGCATCCCTAGTGCTTTCTGCCAAAATGGAGGGATAGTTTAGTAACGCAAAGTCAGAATTAACAATTGATCTATTAATCTCACAGAACTGTCAGGAAAGTCACAAATAATCCTGAAGCTCAATTATCCACGCGCACATCAACCTGGATGGGGTGGTGGGCTTCGTCACTACAGGGTAGGTCTGCCAAACCAGAACTGAGCCCGACTGGGACCGAGCTGCTGTTCTGCAGAACTGGTGAGCAAAATGTTGCAGTACTGCATGTTGTTAAAATTAGTAGGTTTAAGTGTTTAGAACATTGCAAGAGCGTGGGAAGGGGTTATAAAACATTAAAATATATATAAATACTATAACAAATATAGTGATCCTACTTTGTTGTTTTTCACCTATCGGGGTGGTGTATTGAGTGTAAACCCTGTGATAATCAATATACTACTGTATTATAATTATTTATGCAAGACAATATTTCCACAGACCAGAGGCATGGGTGCAAGAATGAGGGGAGGTCACATGTACAACAAAAAAATCATATATTATTTAATTTTATATTTTAAATATCATAAAATGTTCATTTTTTTGTATTTTATTAATATATTATTTAATGAAATACATAATTTTATATAATAAAACTCCTTAACTATGCAGTTAACCACTAAATATTAAGCTGTTAGTTCAGACATGTTAATAAAGTGTTAGTGGGCGGCTGTGGCGTAGTGGTAATGGCAGTCATCCCCTGATCGGAAGGTTGGAGGTTTGAATCCCGGTTCCCCACACCATGTGTCGTTGTGTCCCTGGGCAAGACACTTATCCCCGAGTTGCTCCCGGTAGGACTGGAAAGGCTCCTTGCATGGCAGTCTGCCGCTACCGGTGTATGAATGCGTGTATGAATGGGTGGATGGTTGGTTGGTATTGTAAAGCGCTTTGGGGCTCCTCACAGGGGGCTAGAAAGCGCTATATAAATAAGCTCCATTTACCATTTAGCCTTCAGTGATTGTTTCTGATCTTTATATTCATTGTCTTTCCTTTCAACACCTCAAGGCTTTTATTAAAGGGTGCTTCGTTCCCATGTGGTGAAACAGTTCTGAAGGTTTCAGTGCTTCATTGGATAGCTGGCCCCACATGTTGCACAAAGTGCACATATAGCGCATGAATCACTTGTGATGTAATAAATTATTTTTTTGCATTTTCTTTTAAATACAGTTTTCATTTTGGTGGCAGTTGGAGCCGTCTGCAGTCACATCATTAGACCTTTCCCCTTTTTAAACAATATCTGCAGCGATGTTTGATATTTACTAATTTTCACTAAAGTTAGTTGAGACTATGAAAAAAAACTGTGACTGAAATTATATACTATGCAGACTAACACAAATAGAAAAGTAAAAATAAAATGTTTTATTCTTTCTATGCGGCCGGGTACTAAATGAGGCTCAGTACTGCTCCCTTTCCCAGTGGTTGGTGACTCCTCGTGTTGAGTGCACAATTACACAGAGTTTATTTGATGAGCTTGGCACTTTATGAGCTCCATTAATTTATGCTGATTTTAGAGCATTTACAATTTTAGTTTGTTTTGTATTAATCCACTATTTTTTTCTTTATTGTGTTTATAGTCTAATTTATTTAATCTCTTTTCAAAATGAGAAAAATAAAATTAAACACTTCATTACTCTGAAATAAATCTCAGGGAATAAAACTTTTATAGGTAAGTTAGCCCTTAAACTCTGGAACCCATAACAGAAAAAAGTACACACAAGTGTGTACTTTTTTCTGTTATGTGAAGTTTCACAAATAGCATCTTTGAAGACCTCACTGAGTAAATAAATGCAAAATTAGTCTTCATGTTACTGAAGTCTGTAGAAAACCAAAGTCATGCAAACTGAACATAAATGAACATAGTGCTGTAATTTCTGGACTATAATTTAAACTACTATTAAAAGATCTGTTAAGTTCCTTGGAAAAACCAATGCAGACATGTTCCTGTTTTTAGTTTTCTACACGTCCTTACGATTTAGCTGCTTTTCTTGTTTTTGTTGCTACTTTTCCTTATAATTATATTTTTAATGACCATTTTATTGCCACTTGTTAAAAAAATGTATGCATCCTTTATGATTGTCTATTGTTGCCTTTGTTGTCCACTGTTGTCATCACTCTGTTAAAATCAAGTCTCTCTTGTAAATGAGTCCCAGAGGCTCAATGGAATTAGCCTGTATAAATAAAGGTTGAATGGATGAAAAAATAAGCCGCTACTTTTTTCACATGCTTTTAACATTGTGGCTTATACAATTTTGTGGCTAATGTATTTATTCTATTTTATTTATTGTTTTTTGACGAGGTAGCGAGCTTCATGCCACCAAATAATTTAGCCTCATCACACCCGGGCGCTCACATCGCTGCCCAATGCATGTCTCTCTTTGGGGGTGGGCCCTTATGACTCAATGAGACTACCTGTTTAAATAAAGGTTGAAAAAAATCTGAGCAATGAAATTACCGAACAAGTCACAATGGAACAATAAAACTTGGTTTCAATATATATTGCATATATAAATGAAACTCGATTTCATTGGTCCACTGGGTCCCTGAAGGATTGGTACCCGTTGTCTCCTCCCCACCCCATTGTGCCTCCAGGGAGGGGGGCAAACAAAGTATTTGCAGACACTCAAGATACATTAAAGGCCGAGATACACTCGAGCGTCCTCACGGTACGCCTATACGCAGCGTACGTACGTCAAGGCAAAAGCGTAGCCCCGCGTAGCCCTTCAGGGCATGTACGCGCAAAGCTTTTTTTTTACGTCCGCGTGCGCGATACGCGGTGTCTGACCATAAACTTCCCCGGCGCCGGACTGTTTTGTATGTTACACAAATGAAATAAATTCCCCTTCTTTATCGCTGATCGGGCCTTTTCTTTTGTTTTTTTGCCTAAAGTCAAGTAACCGCTTCTTCCTCCGTTCACTCCATGAATGAATTCAGGTCCTACCTGGGTGCGCAATGTTTTAAATATCCCTGGTGGGCTGTGTGCTGCAGGAAAAGCGCTCCCTGTTATTATTTTTATTTCTGAGAGAACTTTTTATAACATATATAGTAGAAACACCGTATCAGAACACCGCCGCGGTCTTCAGCGAGCTACATGAGCTGACTGAAAGCTGTCAATCATTTCAGTAGGCGTGTCAGCAAGTGACCAATCAGCGAGCTCAGTTGAGTCCCCTCCGTGCGCAGCTGCTCATATTACAACAAGGAGAACGCGAGCGTTTGAAAGCTGATAGTTTCTGAAGTACAGCAGCAAAACAAATGCGCACAAAATGCGCGCGTAGAGTGGCGTACCTGAGGACGCTGAGGTGTATTTCAGCCTTAAGTGTGAATTGTTATTTTAAAATGGCACTCTGAGCTGGGTCTGAGGCTTGGATGACTAGCGGTGAGATATTGTTTATCAAAACGGTCCACATGTGCTCAAATATTCCAGTGGATCCTGACAGTGGAGCAGTGTAAAACAATCTTCATCATCAATGAGTTTTGAAAGGAAGCTATGTGATGACCGGTGATTAATAGACAAGTGAGGCCTACACATGTACAATTTTTTTTTTTTTTTAAATTAGTGGGCGCTGCTTATATTCAGGTGCACTCAATAATTCAGAAAGTAGGGTGATACATGAAAAAAGTAATTAAAAAAATAATAATGAAGATACATTAATGATTAAATGTCTGAAAATAAAAATAAAAATATACTGTACAGTATATACATCCATCCATCCATTATGTTTTACC
>JBBPBX010020561.1:0-35456 GCA_038048925.1 Garcialebias charrua | reverse complement strand
GCTGAGGACGGCCAGAGTCGAATCCAGAGTCCTGAAATGATGACAGAATGTTTATTCAGCTGGGCTCCTCTGAAAAGTCAGTGGAATTCCTCCAATGGAACGTGCCTGAGAAGATCCACAAGATCTAATCCATTCAGCCAAAAGTCTGGGTTCTCGAGACATGAACCAAGCCATCATGTAAGGCAGGCAGCCTGACCAGGTCCAGATTAGCCGCCAACGTCTTCCTTGTGTGTTGATGGACCAGGAACCAGCCGAATCCAAAAAGCAGGAACCATTTATCATAAATCCAATCAAATATGCATCCTTAAGGCTGGGGCAGAGCTCCGCGCTCGAGCGAGCGCGGCGCCCCGCTGTGGTAGCGCCGTGCGTGCGCCGCTGCACAAGCCCTTTGAACGTTCACGCGAACGCGCCAAGCTCCAATTTTACGAGCGCGCACGCGCGCGCGGTGTCACACAGAACTGTGTGGCCGGAATTGGGTTCTCGTCGAACTGTTTTAAGTGATACACAGACTGCAGATCCCGCGAATAGTGAAGGAAGATGGAGGGAATTTTTGAAGAGCAGCTCTGTGAGGCGGTTAGGATACATCCAAATTTGTATGATACCTCAATGAGACAATACAAAGGCCTTCAAAGAACGAGGAATTCCTGGGACGAAGTGGCTGCGTCCGTGGGAAAGGACATTGCGGTTTGTAAAGCCAAATGGAAGTACCTCAGGGACAGTTATGTGCGTGCAAGAAAAAAAATGAAGGGCAGAAGTGGCGATGGTGCCAGTGGAGGTGTCCCAGCAATTTATCATATACTGTCCTGGCTGGACAGGTTCATCAAATGCAGAGACACAGAGACCAATGTGCCTGCAGTAAGTATTTTTTTTAAGCTACTTAATAATTTAATTAGTTGTCCAAAACTCGTCAAACTTCATAACAATACATATAATTGTATTATTAATCATAAATTTATTAATTCAGTTGTAAGAAATAGTTTTCCATCAACATTTAATCGCTCTACATTGTGTACATGATAGGACTTCAGCTGTGGTTCCGGTGCTGTGCCTTCACCAGTCTGTGATGTCCCTTCACCTGTACCTGCCTGGGGTGTGCCTTCACCAGCCTGTGTCCCTTCACCTGTACCTGCCTGGGGTGTCCCTTCACCAGCCGGTGTCCCTTCACCAGCCTGTGTCCCATCACCAGGCTGTGGTGTGCCTTCACCTGCCAGCACCAGCAACAGCTCAAACCTCTGGTCACCGTCTCCATCTCCAGTTCAACCATCTTGCTCCAGTCCTGCACCACCTGCCCCAAGGCAGTCATCTGCACCTGGCACCAGCACCCCCAAATCAGCAAAACAGGGAAAAAAGAAGCGGTGTGCAGATGCAGGTGACGAGGTTATAATGAAGAGGCTGGGTGCCATTGATGCACGCAAAGATGATGAGGAATTTCTATTTGCTCTAACATTAGCTAACGTATTAAAAAAAATTAACCCACTACACAGAAACAAAGCACAAATGCGCTTATACGAGTGTGCAATTAATCTGCAAGAAGAATATGCAAATCCTGAGACGTACGCATTGCAGTCACTGTAATGTTTTATTAGAGGTTATTTTTTAGAAGTGTTGTAGCAGTGGTTTTTTTAGAAGTTTTACTTTTTAGAAGTGTTGTTTTTGTAGAAGTTATTTTTTTTAAAGATTTTTAGAAGATTTACTGTTTAGTTTTGTTTGTTATGAAGTTTTCGTTTTTAAAAGCAGTGTATTCTATGAAGTTTTTCACTTTTTAGAAGTGTTTTTTACAAGTGAAGAAGAATTAACTACCAATATTGTGTTGCTGTGGTGCACACTGGAATTAAGCTGTTGATTAATAAAATTTCCCCCATATAAATAAAGTCTGTGCCATGTGTTGTTTGTTTTAAAATCACAAAGAATTTTTCTTTAATGCAAATGTTCATTATTCTTGAAACATACTGATGAAAAAATGAAGCTTGTTATCAATTTATTCAATTTATTATTAATTTATGGATAGGCATAGGCAATTGATTGATTGATAGGCAATCACACATTCAACCTTCCTCTTCTTATAGTTGCTTGTTGCCAGGGCACAGCGCCATGTGGGGATGAGAAGAAGTCACGCAGGTTGTTCCTCACTGCATACGCTGTTCTTCCAGCATTCCTTGTAGCAGTTGTTCGTCTCAGAGTCTCCAGATCGTTTCCTGCCACCTGCCTCCATTCTCCTATACGGATGGGAAACATGAAAAGAAATTGAGTGGGTGGGGTGTATTGTACTCCACAGATGAGCTACGGCAGTGGTCCCCAAACTTTTTCCTGCGAGTGCCACATAACTTTTCCCTTCCCTGGTGAGGGGCCGGCCGGAGTAAGTTTGTAAAAGGAAAAAGTGTGACGAGTGCAGGAATGCCAAAATGTAAAACTATTGTTTCAAATAACCCTATCTGGGTTCTTAACCAAAAATAAACCAAAGAAATAATTAATAAACATTATATGTTAGGGTACGTATCGTCTTGGGCCAAGTCCAACTTTATAATCAAATACACATCTGGAAAAAAATATGCATATGAAAAATAATCTAAATGCTCTCTGGTATAAACTGTACTGTGTGTGTGTGTGTGAGTGAGTGTGTGCGTAATCACCTGGTAAGATGTCTCCTGATGGTGTGTCAGTGTCCACATAGTTTTCGGGGATGTACTGCCTTCCGTCGTCATTGTAGGCCAGCCAGTTGTGTAATGCTACACAAGCTTTTACCACATGGACTGTTTTGGATGGATTATATTCCATCGGGCGGCTGAAGATCCGCCATCTGGATGACAAGATGCCGAAGGCGTTCTCGATTGTTCTCCGAGCCCTGCTGTGGCGGTAGTTGTACACCAGATGCGTTTCCTCCAGATTTGAGCCTGTGCATGAAAGAATATCAAATTTATTACTAATAATGCAATTTGGTTTATGTATTTTCCACCTGTTCAAAACAAAGATGTCTCAGAGTACTGTAAACAATCATTCATATACATAGAAAAGTCCAGTTGATCTTGTATTGAACGCCTTTTTTGATAGAGAAGGCAGTTAATAAAGGTCTATACAAAAGTTGAGAAACAAAGATCATAAAAAACTAATAACAGTCATAATAGTACTAATGAATAGTACTAATGATAATTTTATTCATTCACAAAAGGTCAATACAGACTTTTTCATCACTCTCTCCTAGCGCAGCTGTATCCCACCAAAACAACCTCTTCATTTTTTAATAATCTTACCAGGATATGGTCGCATAAAATTTTGATGGAGTGGGAAAGCTGCATCCCCCACAAACACATGCGGACTCTCCACAGTGGTTCCTGGTAGGACATCAGGTGGTGGAAGATCCAGGGTACTGTTGATCAGCTTTTTCCCAAACACACTCTCCTGGAAGACGCCGCCATCACTCTGACGCCCATATGCTCCCACATCCACCATCGTGAAGCGGTAACGTGCGTCACACGCAGCCAGGAGGACGAGAGAGTGGGTCCCTTTGTAATTAAAGTAGTCACTCCCAGATGACGGAGGGCAACGAATCCTGACGTGTTTACCATCCACTGCTCCTAATAATAAATACAATTTTCAGTGTTTGGAGATATTTCTTGTACTAATAAGTACATGAATCAACAAAAGTACACAAACTGCTAAGAGACAGAAAGACAAATGAACCAACCTAAAAGGTTAGGAAAATCCCAGATTTGCCAGAAATCACGAGCAATTGCAGTCCACTGATGGCCTGTGGGGAACGCTACAAAGTCCGGCTGAAGAGCAGTCCAAATGGCTTGAGATACCTGAAATACAGTTGTACACATAACTCACTGGAATGAAGTATAAGCATATACCATAGTCTTCATTTAATTTAATCTGCTAAAAGTTTTGTAATGTACAGTTATTACTGTTACCATAAACTACATGTTATATATATATATATATACAGAAGCTGGCCATTGGGACATGGAATGTCACCTCTCTGGTGGGGAAGGAGCCTGAGCTAGTGTGTGAGGTTGAGAGGTTCCGACTAGAAATAGTCGGACTCACCTCAACGCATGGCTCTGGCTCTGGAACCAGTTTCCTTGAGAGGGGTTGGACACTCTTCCACTCTGGAGTTGCCCCTGGTGAGAGGCGCCGAGCAGGAGTGGGCATACTGGTTGCCCCCCATCTTGGTGCCTGTACGTTGGGGTTCACCCCGGTGAACGAGAGGGTAGCCTCCCTTCGCCTACGTGTGGGGGGACGGGCTCTGACTGTTGTTTGTGCCTATGCACCAAACGGCAGCTCAGACTACCCACCCTTTTTGGAGTCCTTGGAGGGGGTATTGGAGAGTGCGCCTCCTGGGGACTCCCTTGTTCTACTGGGGGACTTCAACGCTCACGTGGGCAATGACAGTGAGACCTGGAGGGGTGTGGTTGGGAGGAACGGCCCCCCTGATCTGAACCAGAGTGGTGTTCTGTTATTGGACTTCTGTGCTCGTCATGGATTGTCCATAACGAACACCATGTTTAAGCATAAGGGTGTCCATATGTGCTCTTGGCACCAGGACACCCTAGGTCGCAGTTCGATGATCGACTTTGTTGTCGTCTCATCTGATCTGCGGCCGCATGTCTTGGACACTCGGGTGAGGAGAGGGGCGGAGCTGTCTACTGACCACTACCTGGTGGTGAGTTGGCTCCGATGGTGGGGGAGGATGCCGGTCAGACCTGGCAGACCCAAACGTATCGTGAGGGTCTGCTGGGAACGTCTGGCAGAGTCTCCCGTAAGACGGAGCTTTAACTCCCACCTCCGGGAGAGCTTTGAACACGTTCCGAGGGAGGCGGGGGACATGGAGTCCGAGTGGGCCGTGTTCCGCGCCTCTATTGTCGAGGCAGCTTATCGGAGCTGTGGCCGCAAGGTTGTTGGTGCCTGTCGAGGTGGCAACCCTCGAACCCGGTGGTGGACACCGGCAGTGAGGGATGCTGTCAGGCTGAAGAAGGAGTCCTATTGGGCCTTTTTGGCTTGTGGGACCCCGGAAGCAGCTGATAGGTACCGGCAGTCCAAGCGGCATGCGGCTCGGGTGGTTGCTGAGGCAAAAACTCGGGCGTGGGAGGAGTTCGGAGAGGCCATGGAGAATGACTTCCGTACGGCTTCGAGGCGATTCTGGTCCACCATCCGGCGTCTCAGGGGGGGAAAGAGGTACGAGACCAACACCATTTATGGTGGAGGTGGCGTGCTGCTGACCTCAACTCGGGATGTTGTGAGTCGGTGGGCGGAATACTTCGAAGACCTCCTCAATCCTACTGGCACGTCTTCCACTGAGGAAGCAGAGCCTGGGGACTTTGGGTCGGGTTCTCCGATCTCTGGTGCTGAGGTCGCCGAGGTGGTTAAAAAGCTCCGCGGTGGCAAGGCTCCGGGGGTGGATGAGATTCGCCCGGAGTTCCTTAGGGCTCTGGATGTTGTAGGGTTGTGTTGGCTTACGCGACTCTGCAATATCGCGTGGACATCGGGGGCAGTTCCCTTGGATTGGCAGACTGGGGTGGTGGTTCCCCTATTCAAAAAGGGGGACCGTAGGGTGTGTTCCAACTATAGGGGGATCACACTCTTAAGCCTCCCTGGTAAGGTCTATTCAGGGGTTCTGGAGAGGAGGGTCCGTCGGATAGTCGAACCTCGGATTCAGGAGGAGCAGTGTGGTTTTCGTCCTGGTCGTGGAACACTGGACCAGCTCTACACCCTCAGCAGGGTCCTGGAGGGTGCGTGGGAGTTTGCCCAACCAGTTTACATGTGTTTTGTGGACTTGGAGAAGGCATTCGACCGCGTCCCTCGGGGGGTTCTGTGGGGGGTACTCCGGGAGTATGGGGTACCAGGCCCTTTGATAAGGGCTGTTAGGTCCCTGTACGACCGGTGTCAGAGCTTGGTCCGCATTGCCGGCAGTAAGTCAGGCTCGTTTCCGGTGAGAGTTGGACTCCGCCAAGGTTGCCCTTTGTCACCGATTCTGTTCATAACTTTTATGGACAGAATTTCTAGGCGCAGCCAAGGTGTTGAGAGGATCCGTTTTGGTGACCTTAGAATCGCTTCTCTGTTTTTTGCAGATGATGTGGTCCTACTGGCTTCATCAGTTCGTGATTTACAACTTTCACTGGAGCGGTTTGCAGCCGAGTGTGATGCGGCCGGGATGAGGATCAGTTCCTCCAAATCCGAGGCCATGGTCTTGAGCCGGAAAAGGGTAGCATGCCCTCTCCGGGTCGGGGAGGAGGTCCTGCCCCAAGTGGAGGAGTTTAAGTATCTCGGGATCTTGTTCACGAATGAGGGAAAACTGGAGCGTGAGATCGATAGGCGGATAGGTGCAGCGTCCGCAGTGAAGCGGGCGCTGTACCGGTCTGTCGTGGTGAAGAGAGAGCTGAGTCAAAAGGCAAAGCTCTCAATTTACCGATCGATCTACGTTCCCACCCTCATCTATGGTCATGAGCTTTGGGTTATGACCGAAAGAACAAGATCTCGGATACAAGCGGCTGAAATGAGTTTTCTCCGCAGGGTGGCTGGACTCTCCCTTAGAGATAGGGTGAGAAGCTCAGTCATCCGGGAGGGACTCGGAGTAGAGCCGCTGCTTCTCCACATCGAGAGGAGCCAGTTGAGGTGGCTCGGGCATCTGGTTAGGATGCCTCCTGGACGCCTCCCTGGTGAGGTGTTCCGGGCATGTCCCACCGGGAGGAGACCCAGAGGAAGACCCAGGACGCGCTGGAGGGACTATGTTTCTCGGCTGGCCTGGGAACGCCTTGGGATTCCCCCGGAGGAGCTGCTCCAAGTGGCTGGGGAGAGGGAAGTCTGGGCCTCCCTACTTAGGCTGCTACCCCCGCGACCCGACCCCGGATAAGCGGAAGAAGATGGATGGATGGATGGATGGATATATATATATATATACACACACACACACACACATGTATACATGTACATATACACACACACACATGTATACATGTACATATATATAATTTGTTTATATTTATACAAATATATATACTGTACATTATTTATATACATTTAGATTTAATTAAACAACTAGTTCATTCACTGCTGACTTCACTAATAAACATTTCATGTATACAGATCACAGCATCATTTGTTTATTCCATGACTCACCTCCGACATTATTCCTGACACAGTTCTTGTGCCCAGGCGGTAGCTGGCAGCGACACTCTGTTCAGAGCAACCAGTCGCCAAGATGCGCAGCGTGACTGCCACTCTTTGTGCAGCGCTGACAGGATAGCGATGGCTGCCCTGATGGAGAAGAAACGGTTCTAACCGCCCAACTAGCTCATCAAACTTGCTCGAATGCATTCGAAAATATTCAAAATGCTTCTCGCTGTCCATCATTTTCATGTCCCTAACCAACGTATTAAACTCTCCTTCTTCATCCCTGGTCTCGTTTAATGGCCTCACGTACCACCTTCTTCTTCTTCTCCTACGGTTTCTCCTTAAAAGTAATAACAGGCAAAGCAGCTCTTCTTCCTCATCTTCTATTGACACCATTTTGTGGCTGAAAAACTAGCGGCAAACTAGCGGAAATGACGACACTAAGGAAATGACGTCAAAATTTGGAGCGAAAACGCGAGAATTGACGCGAGAACGAGAAAAGAGCTGTGCCAATGAATGCGCGTGCGCACAACGCGCGCGTCGAGCGCCGTTGGGACAACCGCGGAGCTCTGCATCAGCCTTTAAGATCCACAGATGACAGCAGAGATAGACACGTCATCAAGTCTCCCAAGTCGATGAGAGATCCAGCTGTGTGCATGCCAACAGGGCAAATCGGCTCGCCTACAAGCTGTCTTCTCTTTAAAGAAATGTTATCGGTTGTAATAGGGACCAACTGACCAAATTGAAGTCCATAGTTATTATTCGGAAGATTTTGAAGAAGAGAGGCTCTCAAACAGTTTCATATGCCCCTTTGCCACCGGTCAGCTCGGGTCGGTTATAACGTAATATGTGCGTTACAGACACCCACTTTACGCCATATCCACCGGATATTCCGAGCTGCGCCGCGCCAGATTCCTGGGCTCATTTCTTTGCAGTGACGACCCGCGCTAATGTGCGTCGGGGGGAGGAATGTGTGGAATGTGTGTGGACGAGCTACAGCGAGGGAGCGAACACGGAAGTACTGTAAATGATTAACATGGTAAAAACAATTTTTTGTTTTTAAAATTATAGCAAAGATGGGTCTTCAGCTGAACGTGTCCTTAATAAATTCACGTAGTGGTCAAAACTGCAGGATTTTAAAAACTAGGATCGTCACGCGCATGCACGCGCGTGCACGCGACTGTATTTCCTTAAAATGTAGCTAAATAAACAGATTGTTTAGCACGAGGGTTCCTGAGCTGAAAAGCTCCTTAATAACGTCACGTAGTGGTCAAATCTGTAGGATCGTCACGTGCACGCGCGCGAGTCGGGCGGCTGCCACTGGGACTTCTCCCAGTTTTACAATATATTCTCACTTTATGCTATCACTGTGAGGTGCCTGCTTGTTCTCAAGTGGCTTTATAAATTCATATCTTTTTGTACTGACGGCCAGCAATCAGTCTAAAACAGAAAGGCAAGAAACAAAGTGAATCTTCTGAATGTAGTCTAGTCGGGCGGCTGTATTTCCTTAAAATGTTGCTAAATAAACAGATATAAAAATATATTTCATAGGTGACTGTTTAGCACGAGTGTTCCTGAGCTTAACAGCTCCTTAATAATGTCACGTAGTGGTCAAATCTGCTGCATTTAAATTGTTTTGTTTTGACTTCTTCCAAACCTCAGAAAATAAATTATAAAAAATCGAATTTTATTTAAAACAACTCCAACAGGTTACTGTTTGTACATGAACATCTTGTGATTACATTCTGTTAGTTAAAAAAAAAAATCTGCACAGAAGGGGTACAAAAAAGCTGTGGAAACAGAACTAGATGTGACCCGACCCGAATTGAGCCGATCTGAGCTGATCTGATCCGACCCAAGCCGAGCGGTGGAAAAGGGGCAATAGACAAGAAAAAGCAAAAGCAAAGCGGAGACAGAGATGAGACATCTGCCCTTGAGAAGAGCAAGTGTTGAAGTGTTATGAGACGATTATCTGTTTCAGTCTGTCTGCACCTCCTTGTGTTTTCCTTTCATGCTATACGCACACCTGTCCCCAATCCTAATCACTACAGGTGTTTCCTCTCTCGTCTCATTAGTGATATTATAAAGCTTCTTTCTGTTCACTCTTTTGGTGTCCCAGCATTGACTGACTAAATAATCTTCCTGTCTCTCCAACCTTTCCATGGTGTCCTCAGTCTGGTCTTCTATTTTCCCCCCGAGTAAGTTTTGCTGCCCTGTCAGCATTTTATTTTGGTCAATAAATTACAGTATTGTTTATTTATCTATTTCTGAGTCCTCATGCCTCAGCCTGCACTTGGGTTCGACACCCAACACCAGATTGTAACACTTCTAACCTACAAAGATCTCAACAACCTAGCTCCATCTGACAACAAGAGTGTGTCGAAGCAATGAAACGTTGTTTCCTTGTTGTTTAGTGATTACTGTTGTCATTATTGAAAGGATGGCTCCTTCCTGTTGGTCTTGTCTTAGTCTTCATGTTTATTTTAGGTCCCCGTCTAGTTCAGTCTGCATATTTCATTTAGGTCCCCTTCTAGTTTAGTCTTCATGTTTAGTCTTCATGTTTATTCTATTTTAGGTCCCCGTCTAGTTCAGTCTGCATATTTCCTTTAGGTCCCCGTCTAGTTTAGTCTTCATGTTTAGTCTTCATGTTTATTCTCGTTTAAGTCTTCATGTTTATTTTTAGGTCCCCTTCTGGTGTAGTCTACATGTTTTTAGGTCCCCTTCTAATTTAGTCCACATGTTTGTTTTATTATTAGTTCAACCTAGAGTTCTGTCACCCTGGTTTACCTCCCACGTTTCAAAATCAGCCTTGTTCTGTTAATCGTTCCCAGGTGTGTGTCGTTACTCCCTGTCTTTTCTGTGTGTATATATACTCTGTCGGCAGTCTGTTTGTTGTCGGGTTATTCATTCGTTTTCCCCTGGTGTGTCGTGTCCAGCTCCTTGGTTTGTGAGTACGTTTCTTCACTTACGAGTTCCAGTATTCCTGCCACTGTTTGAGCTGCAGTTTCCTAGTTTGTAGTATTAAGCCATAGGTTCTAAAGTATTGAGTCAAGCCATAGTTCTAGTTCTAGTTTTGAGTAAACCACAGTTTCTAGCTACAGTTCTAGAGTTTGTGTTTTCACTGCCACGTCAGTGCTTTTTGTTTTGTGAATAAACATTTTGGATTTTTCTACTCCTGCTTCCGAGTGACTACCTGTCTGCACCCACTGGGTTCTCTCACACACCGTAACGTGACAGAAATGACCCGACCACAATATTGAGCCCATGCAAACAGGTGTTTAGCTTCACTCGGGACAGACAGATGTCGAAGCCCGCTCGAAAAGCAGCCCCCGACATTAGAGTCAGCGGGTTCCAGATCGAACCCGCCTGGACCCGTTGCCGTCATGGACTGGAGTTTCTTCCTTCCACACTTCTCATGGCCGAGCGTGAACGGAGGAGGCGCAACGACGGTGAGGAAGAGTCTCCTTCCTATTTACCCTCACGCGCTTGTTCGTTGTGGTCTGTCTCTGATGACGAGTCTGAGACAGAATGTTTTGAACCAGTTCCTGAGCCACGTTGCCGTCAGAAGAGACAGCGTGCTAAAAGGAAGACTGTTTCCGGGTCTTCGCCCGGCCCCCATGCTGCTTCGTTTCCCACGCTGTCAGGTCAGCCGGGGAGCTTTTCAAAAAGGGCGGGGTGCCCCCACGTGAGCCTCTGCTCTGCAGAGCAGACAGGACACACACATGCGGCTATTCAGCCTCAGGACACACACGAACATGACAAGGAGTGTGTGACGTTGGAGGAACCTCAGACGGTCTCCCAACAAGAAAAGGCACAAAGAGAAAGATGTTTGAGCCCTTGCTCTGATGAAGAGCGGGTGGAACACACGACAACCATAGGGGTAGATGCAGGACTAATACACGACTTAATTCCCATACTCGAACAGCTGGACAGACTGAGTACGGCTGCTAGCAAAAACCCGGACCCACGTTACAAATTAAAGTCGTATTCCCTTATGGAAGGACTGCTAACATCTACACCCAACTTGCTACAGATACCTGGTCTCACAGAAGTGTTACATTCTGTTAGGTCTTCGATAAAAGCATTGAACATTTCTGACTCCTCCTCCCCATGTGTTTTTGAGTCTCTTGCTTTCATAGAGAGTGCTATCAGTCCCACACCAACTGAGGGTGCCGTAGTTCCAGCATCCATAGAGGGTGCTGTCACCCCAGTATTGACAAGGGGCGCTGTGTAACTAGAACACAAGGTCACTCTAATTTTTCAACAGCTCCACACACGTCTTTCTGATGGACTGATTATAAGGTTTTGGGTGTTTTTCAGCAGCTCTTGAACATTTTTGTGTCTGCTGTTTCTAGTACAAATCCTTGTTATAAGAATAATATATTCCTAATGATGGAACAGTTAATACTTTCTAGACACAGTTTATTAGTTCACCCTGATTTCGCACAGTTATTGGAAATGATTACAACCCTGACGACCTTTTACTCAGATCTTTCTAACTCTCGTTCTTGTCATCCTGCTGAGTCCTTCCTAGTTTCCACAGGTAGTGCTGCTGCTACAGAGAGCACTGACACTACAGAGAGCCCGGACACTAAGGACTCCAGATTGGAGCCAACAGGGGGTGCCATGTACTCTGCATCCACAGAGGATGCCATGTCCTCTGTATCCACAGAGGATGCCATGTCCTCTGTATCTACAGAGGATGCCATGTCCTTTGTATCTATAGAGGGTGCTATGCCTCCAGCGTCTACAGAGGGTGCTATGCCTCCAGCGTCTACAAAGGACGTTGTATTTCCGCCATCAGTACCTTTAGCACCATCATGCCTCGAGGGTTCCCGGGAGGGAGCCCTTCACGTTGCCTGTATGGGGAGGGTCCTGGAGGACTCCTCCCACGCTTCCTGTTCCGGGTGGGACCCGGACCCGGAGGGTGTTGTCCACATCTTCTGCTGTCCTAAGGTCTCGCAGCCGGCTCCAGAGGGCGCTGCCCTGCCTCCGGATCCAGAGGGCGCTGCTCCGGCTCTACAGGGCGCTGCCCTGCCTCCGGCACCAGGGGGTGCTCTCTCCACTTCTACAGAGGGTCTCCGTACCGCAGACGCCTCCACTTCTACAGAGGGTCTCTGCACCGTAGACGCCTCCACGTCTACAGGGGGTCCGCGCAACGCTGATGCTTCCACGTCTACGGAGGGTCTCCACATCGATAACATCACTACGTTCGATGACTCCACGCCAGACGTCTCCACGCCAGACGTCTCCACGTCAGACGTCTTCACGCCAGACGTCTCCACGCAGACGTCTCCACGCCAGACGTCTCCTCGCCAGACGTCTCTTCGCCTGATGTCTCGACTCTCGTCTCTTCGCCTGATGTCTCGACTCTCGTCTCTTAGCCTGATGATGTCTCGACTCTCGTCTCTTCGCCTGATGATGTCTCGACTCTCGTCTCTTCGCCTGATGATGTCTCGACTCTCGTCTCTTCGCCTGATGATGTCTCGACTTTCGTCTCTTCGCCTGATGATGTCTTGACTCTCGTCTCTTCGCCTGATGATGTCTCAACTCTCGTCTCCTCGCCTGATGTCTCGACTCTCGACGTCTCGCCTGATGTCTCGACTCTCGACGTCTCGCCTGATGTCTCGGCACTAGACGTCTCCTCGCCAGATGTCTCAACACTCGACGTCTCCTCGCCGGATGTCTCAACACTCGACGTCTCCACGCCGCTCGACGTATCTTCACTCGACGTCTCCACGTCAGCTGTCGATGGCTCTGTGCACCCTGATGTTCCTTCACCTTGTGCACCGGCCGGCGAAGGTTTTGCCGCCATAGTTCCTGCCGTTGGTGTTAGGAGAACTCACGGTCGCCCACCTGAAGTGGTCCTACACGTTGGGCAGCCCCCCGGTCGTCCACCAGATGGGATCCTGCGCGACGGACTGTCTCCCGGTCACCCTCCTGAGGGGTCTTTGGCTACTGTCAACTTCTTAGCCCCAATGCTTAGTGCTGTTTTGAGTTTCTAGTTTTGTACTGGGTTCAGTCAGGATTTGGTCTCCGCTATGTTCCTGGTTCTGGTTTTGGCCTTTGTGTTTCGTTTTTTGTCCCGTGCCTTGTTCTTGTGTTTTGTTCCCTGTCCTTGTGTTTCCTTCCTGCTACCGTTCCTTGCGGTTTCCTCCCTTCGCCTGCCATGGGTTTTTTGGCGGGTTTTCTTGGGGTCACTTGGGGGTGTCCTTGAGGGGGGGTACTGTAAGGATGGCTCCTTCCTGTTGGTCTTGTCTTAGTCTTCATGTTTATTTTAGGTCCCCGTCTAGTTCAGTCTGCATATTTCATTTAGGTCCCCGTCTAGTTTAGTCTTCATGTTTAGTCTTCATGTTTAGTCTTCATGTTTATTCTCGTTTAAAGCTCCACTGACATCATCTTTTAACTTTCCATAAAATGGCACAACATATATATATATATTAAGATTGACCTCTGATCGTTTTTGCTAAAACAATGTTAAATTAATTAGAATTCCTCTCAAAAACAGTTTAAAATTAGCGCCATTTTTTTAACACGATAAATAGGGATTTCCCCGTCGCAGGATGATGACGTCATAACAAGACTCGTCTCTCCTGCGCAGCTTGAAAACAATGGAGGAGATACAAACTCGATCCGTCCAATTTAGCCATTTAAAAGTTAATTTTTTAGCGGATTGTCTTCAGAGAAGCCAAAGTTATTTCCAGTAAACAGCAGGTTATAATGTTTTTCAGCTCCTGCTGGTTTTTGGAGACCTTCACTTCATGAGGTGAGCTGCTGTGTGGAGTTACATGAGCTGCATGTGGACATCGTCTCCACAGCACTGAAATGGTAATATATTAGTTAATGTTTCTAATAATTATTCAACATTATTAGTTATTAGTTTGTGTACAAAACAATTTGCACAGGCTCCTGCAGCTGTTGATTATTTTGCTTCAATTTGTCAGCTTTGTTATTTAATCCAGTCAACATGTTTACAATATTTCATATTTATTTTTCTATTTAATTTGGACATCACTTGGTGTTATAGTGGTGTATCATTAAAATGATGGAAATACTGTACATGACATTAGTTTGACCCATTGTCTTAATATACAGTATACTGCATATAATATATACTGTGTGTGTCTGTGTGTTTTATCATCAATTCACAGAAATATCTTCACCTGAAGAGTGGACACAGGTGGCGGTTCTGTGAAGAAGCTGGAAGCACCTGTTGTGAGGCTGAGGAGTTCTGGCGTGGGTCACGGCCAAACAGTGACTCTGAGTTTACTGGCCTGTTGTTTTGTGTACTTGAATAAAGCGTTGGCTGAAGCAGAACGTCTGGTGCTTGAGTGACCGCGACAACGTTACACCAGAAATACTACAACTTGCCAGAGCATTGACATGAAAATGAATCAATGAAAATATAAATTTAATATTTTTTCTGACAGTTCAAATGAACATATTGTTTGAAAAAAAAGGATAACAATGAACCAAGTGTTTATGTAGTTATGTGTAAATAAAGTTACAGTAGTACACTATATTATCTGTTAGTGTTGAGTTATTCTTTGTGAGAATATTTGTGTATCTGTTTTAATTTCATTCGTTCATCTACAACTCACAGAAAGTACTTTAGTAAAAACAAAATTGGTGAATGTTAAAAAAACATTTTATTAAAGTAAAACCATCCCATATTATCAAATATATGAAAACCTATGGGGAAACATTAATATGAACAGATTATCAAAAAAATTGAGTTTAAAAAATATCAGCAAGTGGTGTTTGACTTCATCAGCTCCTTAAAAATGACACTTTACAGCTGTAAATCTGCAAAATCAGAACTTCTTCAGACTCCAACACCCTCCTCTGTCAAGATCTGGTGCGGTGTTGGATGAACCCAGAGATGCAGACAGGCAGAACACTCGGAGGCACGAGTTGAAAAATAATAAATCATTTAATGTGTTGTGAACACAAACTCATAACTAAGACAGGGCAGTACTCACGACTCTTTGAGTTAGGATGTGGCACAAGCATGGACACGACACACCAGGTAGATCGACGAATGACCCCACACTCAAACCCACACCCACATAAACTAATATATGCACTGTCATTACCAAAAACCCAAAACACCTGAGAATGCAGCAGTCCAGTAATTACCCAAAACCCAAAACACCTGAGGAATGGCCCACAATCCTGACAGTACCCCCACCCCACAGACGCCCCACGGCGTCCCAAAGAAACCCCCCAAAAGAACAAGGGTGGGCGGAGGGAGGCAACAGGCACCACAAGCCAGTTCAGGAGGACGTCCAGGAGGTCGCCCATCACCACCCGCCAGAACCGGAGGACGTCCAGGAGACCGCCCATCGCGCTGCGTCACGTCGGGCGGGCGACAGGGAGGCCGTCCATCCTGCAGCGCCACCTCCGGAGGACGTCCAGGAGGCCGCCCATCACCACCAGCCAGGTCCGGAGGACGTCCAGGAGACCGGCCATCACCGGCAGGCACCGCGACCCCAAGGACGGCAACGGCAGGAACCAAGAAGTCGACGGCCAGGACACGTTCAGAGTAGGCCGGCAAACGTCCCCCGTCGACCGGAACACTGCCTTCGTCGGTCGAAACATCATCAGCATCATCGTCGGCCGGAACACCATCATCGTCGGCCGGAACATCATCAACGTCGGCCGGAAACCATCATCGTCGGCCGGAAACCCATCATCGGCCGGAACACCGCCATAGTCGGTCGGAACCAAGACCCCGACAGCAGGGACTTGGTCGGCCGGTCCCGAGTCGTCGATGGCAGAACCACGATCGTCGTTGACCACCGAGACGACCCCAGGCGTAGGGACGTCAAGCGGCGAGACGTCTTCAGGACCCTCGTCGTCAGGACCCTCATCGTCAGGACCCTTGAGACCCTCGTCGTCGGGACCCTCGTCGTCGTCAGGACCCTCGTCGTCGAGACCCTCTTTGTGAGGACCCACGTCGTCGTCGAGCGGCGAGATGTCTGCTTTGTTGAGACCCTCGTCATCGGGACCCACGTCGTGGGACCCTCATCGACGTCGAGCGGCGAGATGTCTGCTTCGTTGAGACCCTCGTCGTCAGGACCCTCATCGTGGAGACCCTCATCGACGTCGAGCGGCGAGATGTCTACTTTGTTGAGACCCTCGTCATTGGGACCCACGTCGTGGGGACCCTCATCGTGGAGACCCTCATCGACGTCGAGCGGCGAGATGTCTGCTTCGTTGAGACCCTCGTCGTCAGGACCCTCATCGTGGAGACCCTCATCGACGTCGAGCGGCGAGATGTCTACTTTGTTGAGACCCTCGTCATCGGGACCCACGTCGTGGGGACCCTCATCGTGGAGACCCTCATCGATGTCGAGCGGCGAGATGTCTGCTTCGTTGAGACCCTCGTCATCGTCGAGCGGTGAGATCCCTTCAGGGTCCTCTGCGGTGACTGCAGTAANTCGGCTGTAACTGTAATGTGAAGTTACATCTGCACAGCTATCTTTTACATAGAGAAATGTCTACAAATATATAAAATAGTTGTTACTTACAGTACTAGACCACTTTGTCTCAAAGGAGCGGCAGAACTGTGCAAGTGGAACTTCTTCTTCTGTTGAGTTTATTGGCGGTTGGCGAACTCATATTAAGCGCATTACCGCCACCAACTGGACTGGAGTGTGGATTTGGATAATAGACAGAAAAAAAAAAGAATAATAATAATAAAATAAATAAACTGTGTGGAACTTGCCCGCACATGCGCAGTAGGGCAGAGTTTGAATAGACCCAGCCCCTTCATGTCAAAATCAAAATATCTTTAGTAATCTGCTTAAAAAAATAGGTATACACTCTCTATATTTTAGTAAAAAAGTACAGTAAACTTATTTGTATTTAGTAATGAGACAACATTTTTACAAAACATAAAAGAATAAGTAATGATTACTAAAAAGTTTAAATACAATAAATATCAGGGTTAAGAGTGCAGGATGCTACAGCCGCATGAAACTTAACTGTTTCACTTGAACTAACAGTAAAATATTTACTACTTCAGATAAATATGTAGGACTTTTAAGTTAATTGTGTATATATATGTGGTTGTGTGTGTGTGTGTGTGTGTGTGTGTGTGTGTGTGTGTGTGTGTGTGTGTGTGTGTGTGTGTGTGTTCAAGATATTTATATATGTTAGACATTATAAATATAAATGTTAGTTATTAAAAACATTAACTGCACAAATCTTCCTTTAAGTATTTTTTCCTCAAGAATACCTAACGAAAGTCACTCAACCACTTCATTTGAATATTACCTTCAAATTACATTGATTTTATAAAAGTTTTTCTTGCCTCAATGTCCATCTTCTGAAATTATACCCTAAAATCATCCATACAGGGTACATGTATGTACCATTAACTACTTGGGAACATAAAAGTACTTCAAAAAGTACAAATATGTGCCATAAGTTCCAATTTTTAGCTCTATATGGTACAAAAGTCCAGGATGTATCTCAGGGGACAGAAATGTACTAGAATATACAGAAATGTACCGCTACTGTAACTTTTTTTCTGACAGTGTACATATATTGGGATGAAGGGTTTAAAATGTGCAGTTTTCTCCCAAGTTTGACAAAGTTATTTTTACTGTATTTCTTCATTCTCTCATGTAATGTCTCATTTTTTCCATACTTCATTATCACCTGGCTGTGATAAACTGAAACTTTGATGCTATATTAGTGGTTTGAATGTCTCAAAGAGGTCAAAGAATTCCTAGTGGAATTAATTAGATAATAGGCCAAACTACCGTACTTTAAGCCTTCGTGGGGCAGCGTTGAGTGATCTTCACCAGTACATAAAGAGAATCATAGTAGCATAGTATGAGATAGTAAGTTGCCCAATTATTGGCAGCATATATGTAAATTTTGTAGCAGTTACACCAATGTGATTGGTATTTACGTCATTTCTATTTTGCAACATTCTTTTTTTTTTTTCTTTCACTATCTCAAAGCAATTTATGGCTGTTAACTTTACTGATGCCCTTCATGAAATTTTGTATTGAAATTGAAGTTATAATGTTCTATGATTCATTTTTTCTGTATTTTATTTAATTTTTTTCAATTATCTTTGTCAAAAAAGTTTTTAGTTCCTTACCTTTAGGGACATTGCAAAATTCATCAATGACTTTTGTTTCTGTAAACCTGCTAACTTAAAAAATAAAGTCAGCTACAGTGGGAAAACTATGCAGATATGTGGGTCGTTTTTGTATCCATATATACACAATATATATTCACATATATTGTGTACATGTCTTTGTGTATATTTGAAAATATATCATAACATTTCTATATAATGGAATATATTGTATAATATATTGGAATTATAATATATTGGAATATATTATAATATATAATATATATATTATAATATATTGGAATATATTTTACAATATATTCCAATACATTTTACAATATATTCCAATATATTTTTGTTTCGTAAGGGTCCTCCCCGACCCGGAGAGGGCATGCTACCCTTTTCCGGCTCAAGACCAGCTTAAGACTTTCCTTTTTGATAAATCCTATAGTGAGGGTTGGCTTGTCATGCTGTCTTAAGCTTAGACTACTGGAAGACAAATTGACCTCATTTCCTTAAATGATTTGCTAAAATTAAATAGTTTTCATTTGATATGATTTCTATCTTAACATGTGATTCTTGACCTGCTATTGTGTATCTGTTCTTACCAAACCCATCTGGTCAAAGCAGATGGCCTGAGCCTGGTTCTGCTAAAGGTTTCTTCCTCATGAGGGAGTTTTTCCTTTCCACTGTCTCCTTCATGTTTGCTCAAGATGAGAGTCTGTGATAGAGTTAAATTTAAAGCAGTCTGCTCCTCAGATAAATAATGTTAAATTATTATTTTTATATATGAATATTTCTGTTCAGTGCCCTGAGATTTCTGTTGTGACTTGGTGCTATATAAATAAACTGAATTGAATTGAATAATAGACTGTAGACTGTGTAGACTAATACATAAATTCAATTCAGTTTATTTATATGGCACCAAGTCAAAACAGAAATCTTCTCAGGGCACTGAACAGAAACACTCATATATGCAAAGTAATGAGTTAGCACTAGGGCCGGGCAATTTCTCGATATTGTAAAAATATTGAGATAATTTCATTTGTGATATAAGAAGAGACTATATCAATATGTAGTGGTACAGTACTTGAAAATCCGCCTGATGTCTTCTCTTTCTCCCACGCGACACGGCCCCTCTCTTTCCCCTCATTAAAGTCCATGACCCACCATGTTTTCAAATTGCATCGCCATTAATATTTAGTAGTTAATTAAACAATGAAACAGGAGCGTTTATTTATATTGTAGAGAAATAATGCTAAATGTGTTATTTCATGATTTATAGCAGATTTTAGCCGCAGCTCCGGGAAAATCTGCCCCTCTCCATATATGGGCATTGACGTCACTGAAGTATCCGCCTTGAATGCATGCGGAGTTATAACAAGCATGCATCAATGTAGCTTCATTATTGCAGCGGTGTTATATCTTATTAAAAAGTTCTAAAAAATAAATAAAAACAGAGCGCTGGTCCAGCTATACCCACAACTGCACCCGGAAATATTTAGAGATCGCGCATCCACTAGTTTAATTTGCTCGCGACAAATTCATTAATTTCCTCATGAAGCCGGTTGGCTTTTTATTCTCTCCCCGTGACCTGTCAATCAAAAACAGTGACAGGTCGGGGGTACAGAATTAAAATGTAGCCAACAGCTTTAACCGCAGCGGTGTTAGATCTTAATAAAAAGTTCTAAAAAATAAATAAAAACCGAGCGCTGGTCCTGAACCCACAACTGCACCAGGAAATATTTAGAGATCGCGCATCCACTAGTTTAATTCGCTCGCTCGGGACAAATTCATTAATTTCCTCATGAAGCTGGCTGGCTTTTTATTCTCTCCCCGTGACCTGTCAATCAAAACAGTGACAGGTCGGGGGTACAGAATTAAAATGCAGCCGACAGCTTTAACCGTAGCAGTGTTAGATCTTATTAAAAAGTTCTAAAAAATAAATAAAAACAGAGCGCTGGTCCTGAACCCACAACTGCACCAGGAAATATTTAGAGATCGCGCATCCACATAGGACACCAGTTTAATTAGCTCGCTCGCAACAAATTCATTAATTTCCTCATGAAGCTGCCGGCTAGCTTTTTATTCTCTCCCCGTTACAGGTCGGGCGTACAGAATTAAAATGCAGCTGACAGCCTTAACCGCAGCGGTGTTATATCTTGTTAAAAAGTTCTAAAAACTAAATAAAAACAGAGCGCTGGTCCTGAACCCACAACTGCACCAGAAAATATTTAGAGATCGCGCATCCACGTATAGTTTAACTACAGTTTTAACTCTCACTCTCATAAACCTCCATCGCAAACTCACTTCTGCCTTCTGACTGGATCCTTTATTTATGTCATTCCGGACTTCGGCAATCTTCGGCCGGGTTTCCGGAATTTTCCGGGACTCCGTTGTTTTTTTGTTTTTGTTTTTTTACACTCGCCTGGCCCAAATGCAAAAATGAAAATAGACATCATATTCTACTACAGTAATTGTCCAATATGGTGAATTGTTACTGTCACGGTGGGTGTTGTCCTTTAAATACGAACACACTCAGCCACGGTGCTCCCCCCACTTCCTTCTTCTCCAGGTAGGCTCGAGTTTAACACATGTACCGGTAAACAAGGAAGATCTCAAGAGCAGCTTAGCTGCTGAGCAAAATGAAAAGCAATGGCTGTTATTTTGGAGATGATTTGGATTTAAATTGTCAGATGGACAGCAGATAAATGATTGTTGTAGACAATGCTGAAAGCAAGTCCTAACAAAAGACCAGCACTTTGAATCTTTTTCACCATGCAAAACAACGTTATAATTTAAGTTATAAAGTTATAAGCTTCAGCAGTATGTTTTCAGCTTCCTTCCCTGAAACAAACCACGGTATAAAACTAATTTATCCATCCTGTTTAAAGTGCTTGATAAATAAAATGGTATGGTATGGTATGGTATGGTATGCTGTGTGTTACCATACCATATCATAACATTTTATTTATAGAGCACTTAAAACAGAAACAAGGCCAACCGAAGTGCTGTACAAACAGAAAAACAGGCAACACATAAAGCAACATACAGAATGAAGTTAAATCAGAATATAAACATAAAATGTTGCAGATAATAAGAGATAAGATAAGAGATAAGAGATTTTTTATTAACATTGCACCAGTTAATTAATACAACGTGATTATGTATACACAGTCGTCCAGAAGAGGGAGAGTATGTAAAGCTGCAGCATATTCAAACACGTGACATGTTCTTCTGCGCGGCCGCACTCATCCTTCTCCGGATGAAGGTCAAACAGATATGGAAAAAGGAAAAACACAATAGGTATCATTTGTGATATTCAAAAAAAGAATCTATCAAAGATTGCCTTAAGACACTCTATGATAAAGTCCCAAAAACTCTATCAGCAATTGGTTAATAAATATAATGACTAACCTGTGTGAAGCATACAGGTTCAAAACACAGATCATCTGGTATTGAAAGCTACGGAATAGTAGTGGGTTTTTAAATGGGACTTGAAAACCAAGATGGAGGGGTTATGAGAGGAACTGTGAGAGTGCGACATTAATAAAGCAACAGCTTATCATATCGCTAAATACACGGTTCCAGTCTCAACTGTGGAACAAGACAGCTAAATGTAGTCATGAAGATGAACCATGTTTTATTAATGATAGTTCATTCATCATTCATCATTCATCCAGGTATGCTTGTAGGTCTGGCAAACCTGCGAGGATGATTGACATATTTTTTTGAAAGGCAGATGGGACAGAAGCTATAAGCCAAACGGAACTCTGCAGAAACGAAAAAGTCCATCACGACTTTCAGGATGCAGAGGCATTTGGTGGTAGGCAGAGGTTAAATCGATTGTAGAAAAAACAGTAGCCCCTCTAAATTTGAGAACAGTTCATCCATGCGTCGTGATGGATGGCAATCAGCAACACTAACTTTAGTTGGTTCCCTTAAATCAACACCCATGCGTGGCTTTCCACCATCCCTCCTTTGTGTCACGACTATGGAAGAACCCAAGGTGAAGCATCAATATGTTCAATGATGCCCTTATCTTGGAGAGCTTTGAGCTCCTCTGAAACAGTTTGTCTCACTGAAAATGGCAGTCTCCTGAGTTTTTGTTGCACTGGAACAGCATTTGGCAGAATATGTCTTTTGTGTATGAAGTTTTTGGCCTACTTCCTGAATTAACATCTCGGAGCATTTTCTGGATCAGTCTTTGGCACAGCAGGCAGAACAGTATAGGAGTAATAGTAGTAATAACTTTTCGTCCTTCAAGTTTCATATGTAATGCCTGAAATGAATCTAAGAGAGCAGCACCTGACTCACCCACAACTAGATTACCGTACCTACAGTTGAATGATTATCATGAGCAATAGTAGCTTTTAAGCACCCTTTTATAGCAAATTTCCATCTTGCATATGTAACAAAAGAAAATGTAGGTTCAGTTAGGGCTCATTCTGAGAACAAGGTGCGGTAAATGTTCTCTGGTATAATGGACACAGATGAGCCTGTATCTACAATCAGCTCAACATCTTTACATTGTCCATTAGCAGTCACTTGAACGGTGTAGATGAGCTTGTCTTGTACAGTACTGTATTGTTCCTGTAAGAACTGTGGGCTCATTAATGATGACTTCACGTACCTCCTTTTGTATTGAACGGCGTACTCGTGAAAAATGTCCAACTTTATCACACTTGTTGCAGGTCACGTTAACAGCAGTGCATGAAGGTTTGTTATCAAGGTGGTAAGAAGATCCACAACAAAAGCAGGAATGATTACCAGCAGCTTGAGCTATGGCAGGAGCAGGATTCAGCAGCAACTTCTTCTTCGTGTCCCAGTGGCAGCTTGGCTTTGATTGTTTATGTATGGCCCTCACCGGAGCAGAAGCACCAGCAGCAGTAGCATCAGAGAGAATGTTAGCATCCCTTAATCCACTTTCAATTTGCAATGTCAATGTAGTAGCTTTAGCAAGTGTTATGTCCGGTTCAAGTAATAATTGGTCTCTTATGGGTTAGCAACATGCTCGATCAGTTGCACGTAGCATTTGTTCTTCCATGTTGCCAAAATCACATGTAGCAGCTAAAGGCCCCTTCATAGCTCTGCGTTCGGCCGTACGCCGTCTGTACGCTATCCGTGCGCAGAAGCACAAGCATACCATGTACGCGCCAAGCTTAAATTTTACGACCGCGAGCGCAAGCGCGTTGTCTCACAATAAACTGCCTGGCGCCGGACTGTTTTGTATGTGACACAAATGTATTAAATTCCTCTTCTTCATCCCTGATCTGGCCTTTTCTTTTGTTTTTTTGCCAAAAGTCAAGTGATCGCTTCCTCCTCCGCTGACTCATGACTGAAATGATGAGAAATGAATGAGTTTGTCACAAGCGAACTAAACTCATGTCCAACGTGGCTGCGGAAGGTTCTACAGATTTCCTGGTGGGCTATGGGCAGCAGGACCAGCGCTTTCTGTTTTTAATTTTTTTAACTTTTAAATAAGATATAAACACAGAACACCGCTGCGGCTNTGACCTAGTAACATACTAATGTTGTATAATGTTTTCTATGGTTAGGAGGTACTAGCCATGGAACTAGCTACATGCTCTGGGTTTGCTTGCTAACATTGTTTCTCTTTTTTATTCAGATTTAAAACATATTTTCTTTCTGTCAGAGTTTTCACTGAACTTAACAAAGTTTTACTTCATAGACTACGTTCACACTGCAGGCAAATGCTCAATAATACCCCTATACAGTATGGTTATTTTAATATATTTAAATTTGCATTTAAATGTGTCTATTTTCAATGGGCATATATGCAGTTAAGACAGGTAGCTTAGTGCACCCCTAGTTTTTCAACATTAACAATATAATATAATCTAGTCTAAAAAAATGATTTTTGTGGGGGAGGTGGGGTTGTATACAATAGTATGTGTGGTGCGGCCTAAGCATTTGTCTTTGTTGTTGCTTTTTCTTACGCTACTTTTACTTTTATACTTTTAAGTAGTTTTTGAAACCAGTACTTTTTTACTTTTACTTGAGTAAAAAGCTAGAGTTGATACTTCTACTTCTACAGAAGTAATTTTAAATCCCAGTATCTATACTTCTACTTGAGTAATGAATGTGAATACTTTTGACACCACTGCATGAGACAGACAACATGCAAGACAAGGAGACGACCACCAGAGGGAGCCACATCCTTACATACGCACGTACTACACAGAGGTACAAGCATGCCCCCGCAGGGCATGTACGCACAAAGCTCAAATTTTACGACCGCGTACGCAAGCGCGTTGTCACACAATAAACTGCCCGGCGCCTGACTGTTTGTACAAGACACAAATGTATTAAATTCCCCTTCTTCATCCCTGATCTGGCCTTTTATTTAGTTTTTTTGCCAAAAGGCAAGTGATTGCTTCCTCCTCCGTTGACTCCATGACTCAAATGATGAGAAATGAATGAATTTGTCACGAGCAAATTAAACTCAGGTCCAATGTGGCTACGGGAGGTTCTGCAGATTTCCTGGTGTGCTGGTCTGATGTGTGGGCTGCAGGACCAGTGCTCCCTGTTTTTTTGTTTTGTTTTTGAACTTTTATTATCAAATAAACACAGAACACCGCTGCAGCTGCCAGCTTGCATCTTCCCCCCCCCGACCTGTCAATCAATGCAGTAGGCATGTCAGCAAATGACCAATCAGCGACCTCAATTTTTCCCGTAGGTAAACGCTCTGCACTGCAGCTGCTCAAATGACGTCAAGAATTTGGTGCGAAAATGCTAGAATGTACGCGAGAACGAACGCTGGGGTGTGCGGGTGAATTGTCTACGTATAGTACACGCGTACGGACACGCGCATGGCCGTACGCAGAGCTATTGTCACGTTGCGGTGTGTGAGAGAACCCAGTGGGTGCAGACGGGTAGTCACTCGGAGATTGGAGTAGAAAAAAGTCCAAAACGTTTAATCACAAAATCAAAAGCACTGACGTGGCAGTGAAAACAAAACTCTAGAGAACTGTAGCTAGAACTGTGGCTTACTCGAAACTGTAACTAGAAACTGTGGCTTGACTCAATAAACTCTAAACTAGAAAACTGCAGCTCAAACAGTGGCAGGAATACTGGAACTCAAGCATGAAGAGACGTACTCACAAACCAAGGAGCTGGACACGACACACCAGGGGAAAACGAACGAATGACCCAACAACAAACAGACTGCCGACAGAGTATACATACACACACAGACAAGACAGGGAGTAACGACACACACCTGGGAACAATTAACAGAACAAGGCTAACTCTGAAACGTGGAAGGTAAACCAGGGTGACAGAACTCTAGGTTGACCTAATAATAAAACAAACATGTGGACTAAATTAGAAGGGGACCTAAACACATGTAGACTACACCAGAAGGGGACCTACAATAAACATGAAGACTAAACGAGAATAAACATGAAGACTAAACATGAATAAACATGAAGACTAAACATGAAGACTAAACATGAAGACTAAACTAGAAGGGGACCTAAAGGAAATGTGCAGACTGAACTAGACAGGGACCTAAAATAGAATAAACATGAAGACTAAACATGAAGACTAAACTAGAAGGGGACCTAAAGGAAATATGCAGACTGAACTAGACGGGGACCTAAAATAAACATGAGATATGCAGACTGAACTAGACGGGGACCTAAAATAGAATAAACATGAAGACTAAACATGAAGACTAAACTAGAAGGGGACCTAAAGGAAATATGCAGACTGAACTAGACAGGACCTAAAATAAACATGAAGACTAAACAAGAATAAACACGAAGACAAGACTAACAGGAAGGAACCATCCTTACAGTACCTACCCCCCTCAAGGACACCCCCAGGTGACCCCAAGAAAACCTGCCCAAAAACCCTTGGCAGGCGAAGGGAGGAAACCGCAAGGAACGGCGGGCACGAAGGAAACACAAGGACAGGGAACAAAACACAAGAACAGGGCGCAGGACAAAAACGAAACAAAGGCCAAAACCAGAAAAAAACTGCGAGAGCCACAAAGTACAAAACCAGAACCAGGAACATAGCGGAGACCAAATCCTGACTGAACTCAGTACAAAACTAGAAACTCAAAACAGCACTAAGCATCGTGGCTAGAAAGTCGACAATAGCCAAAGACCCCTCAGGAAGGTGACCGGGAGACAGTCCGTCGCGCAGGATCCCATCTGGTGGATGACCGGGGGCTGCCCAATGTGCAGGACCACGTCAGGTGGGCGACCGTGAGGCCGTTTAACACCAACGGCAGGAACTATGGTGGCAAAACCTTTGCCGGCCGGTGCACAAGGTGAAGGAACATCAGCGTGCACAGAGACATCGACAGCCGACGTGGAGACGTCGAGTGAAGATACGTCAAACGGCATGGAGATGTCGAGTGAAGACACGTCGAGCGGTGTGGAGACGTCGAGTGTTGAGACATCTGGCGAGGAGACGTTGAGTGTTGAGACATCTGGCGAGGAGATGTCGAGTGTTGAGATATCTGGCGAGGAGACGTCGTGTGTCGAGACATCTGGCGAGACGTCAAAAGTCGAGACATCTGGCAAGGAGACATCGAGAATCGAGACATCTGGCGAGGAGACGTCGAGAGTCGAGACATCTGGCGAGGAGACGTCGAGAGTCGAGACATCTGGCGAGGAGACGTCGAGAGACAAGACATCTGGCGAGGAGACGTCGAGAGACAAGACATCTGGCGAGGAGACGTCGAGAGTCGAGACATCTGGCGAGGAGACGTCGAGAGTCGAGACATCTGGCGAGGAGACGTCGAGAGTCGAGACTTCTGGCGAGGAGACGTCGAGAGTCGAGACTTCAGGCGAGGAGACGAGAGTCGCGACATCATCAGGCGAGGAGACGAGAGTCGAGACATCATCAGGCAAAGAGACGAGAGTCGAGACATCATCAGGCAAAGAGACGAGAGTCGAGACATCATTAGGCAAAGAGACGAGAGTCGAGACATCATTAGGCAAAGAGACGAGAGTCGAGACATCATCAGGCGAAGAGACGAGAGTCGAGACATCATCAGGCGAAGAGACGAGAGTCGAGACATCATCAGGCGAAGAGACGAGAGTCGAGACATCATCAGGCGAAGAGACGTCTGGCGTGGAGACGTCTGGCGTGGAGACGTCTGGCGCGGAGACGTCTGGCGTGGAGTCATCGAACGTAGTGATGTTATCGATGTGGAGACCCTCAGTCGATGTTGAGGCATCAGCGGTACGTGGACCTTCCGTAGACGTGGAGGCGTCTGTCACGCTGGGACCCTCCATAGTGGTGGAGGCGTCTGCAGTGCTGGGACCCTCTGTAGATGTGGAGGCAGCACCCTCTGGAACTGGAGGCAGGGCAGCACCCTCTGGAACTGGAGGTAGGGCAGCACCCTCTGGAACTGGAGGCAGGGCAACGCCCTCCGGGAACCGGAGGCAGGGCAACGCCCCCGGAAACAGAGGCAGGGTAGCGCCCCCTGGAAACGGAGGCAGGGTAGCGCCCTCCGGAAACGGAAGCAGGGTAGCGTCCTCTGGAAACGGAGGCAGGACAGTGCTCTCTGGAAACGGAGGCAGGGTAGCGCCCTCTGGAAACGGAGGCAGGTCAGCGCCCTCTGGAAACGGAGGCAGGTCAGCGCCCTCTGGAAACGGAGGCAGGGCAGCGCCCTCTGGAAATGGAGGCAAGGTAGCGCCCTCTGGAAACGGAAGTAGGGCAACGCCCTCTGGAAACGGAGGTAGGGCAACGCCCTCTGGAAACGGAGGTAGGGCAGCGTCCTCTGGAAACGGAGGCAGGGCAGCGCCCTCTGGAAACGGCTGCGAGACCTCAGGGTAGTAGAAGATGTGGATGACACCCTCCGGGTCCGGGTCCCACCTGGAACAGGGAGCGTGGGAGGCGTCTCCCAGGACCCTTCCCGTACAGGAAACGTGAGGGGCTCCCTCTGTGGATGCTGAAGGCATGGCATCCTCTGTGGATGCTGTAGGCATGGCATCCTCTGTGGATGCTGTAGGCATGGCACCCTCTGTGGATGCTGTAGGCATGGCACCCTCTGTGGATACTGAGGACATGACACCATCTGTGGATGCTGAGGACATGGCACCCTCTGTGGATGCTGAGGACATGGCACCCTCTGTGGATGCTGAGGACACAGCACCCTCCGTGGTTGCACCATCTGTGGATGCTGGAGACATAGTACCTTCTGTGGATGCTGAAGACACAGCACCCCCGTTGGCGCCAATCCGGAGTCCTTAGTGTCCGGGCTCCCTGTAGTAGCAGCACCTCCTGTGGAAACTAGGGACAACTCAGCAGGACGACAAGAACGAGAGGTAGAAAAAACTGAGTGAATGGTCTTCAGGGTTGTGATAATCTCCAATAACTGTGCGAAGTCAGGATGAACTAAAAAACTGTGTCTAGATATCAATAGCTGCTCCATCATCAGGAAAACATTGTTTTTATAACGAGGACTTGTACTGGAGACAGCATACAAAAACAGGTTCAAGAGCTGCTGAAGGACACCCAAAACCTCACACTCCAGTCCATCTGAAAAATGTGTGTGGAGCTGTTGAAAGATTAGAGTGACCTTGTGTTCTAGTTCCACAGCGCCCCCTGCAGATACTGGGGTGACAGCACCCTCTATGGATGCTGGAACAACGGCACCCTCAGTAGGTGTAGGGCTGACAGCACTCTCTGTGAAAACAGGAGACTCAGAAACACATGGGGAGGAGGAGTCAGAATTATTCAATGCACTTATCGAAGACCTAACAGAATGTAAAACGTCTGTGAGGCCAGGAATCTGCAGCAAGTTGGGTGTAGAAGTTATTATTCCTTCCATAAGGGAATACGACTTTAATTTGTAATGTGGGTCCGGGTTTTTGCTAGCAGCTGTGCTCAGTCTGTCCAGCTGTTCGAGTATGGGAATTAATTTGTGTGTAAGTCCTGCATCTGTGGTTGTCGTGTGATCCATCCGTTAAGTAGAATTATTCATTTTGTTTAAGTAGAATTATTCATTTTGTGATGTAGTTTGTGTATTACAGTTAGTAAAATTAAGTAGAATTATTCATTTTGTGATGTAGTTTGAAGGTTATCATTGGTTGAACAAACTGAAATAAGGGGCAGATATAATAAGATTTCATCTTCTTTCTGCTCCCTTCATTTTATCCTACTTGTATTCTTGTATCTGATGAAACTGTCTTGTATTGTTCTTTTAAAATGAATGAAAAAACATCAAATCAAATCAGAGCAGGGGCTCAAACGTCTCTCTCTTTGTGTTATTTCTTGTTGGGAGACCATTTTAGGTTCCTCCAATGTCACACACTCCTTGTCGTGTTCGTGTGTGCCCTGAGGCTGAATAGCCGCATGTGTGTGTCCTGTCTGCTCTTCCTCGGAGCAGAGTCCTGTCTGCTCTGCAGAGCAGAGGCTCACGTGGGGGCATCCCGCCCTTTTTGAAAAGCTCCCCGGCTGATCCGACAGCGTGGGAAACGAAGCAGCATGGGAGCCGGGCGAAGACCCGAAAACAGTCCTTCTCTTAGCACGCTGTCTCTTCTGACGGCGACGTGGCTCAGGAACTGGTTCAAAGTATACCTCTGTCTCGGACTCGTCATCAGAGACAGACCACAACGAACAAGCGCGTGAGGGGAAATAGGAAGGAGACTTTTCCTCACCGTCACTGCGCTTCCTCCGTTCACGCTCGGCCACGAGAAGTGGGGAAGGAAGAAACTCCAGTCCATGACGGCGGCGAGTCCAGGCGGGTTCGATCTGGAACCCGGCCGCTTTCCAAGCGGACTTCGACATCTGTCTGTCCCGAGTGAAGCCAAACACCTGTTTGCATGGGCTCAATATGAAGGTCGGGTCATTTCTGTCACGTTACGGTGTGTGAGAGAACCCAGTGGGTGCAGACAGGTAGTCACTCGGAGACAGGAGTAGAAAAAAGTCCAAAACGTTTAATCACAAAATCAAAAGCACTGACGTGGCAGTGAACACAAAACTCTAGAGAACTGTAGCTAGAACTGTGGCTTACTCAAAACTGTAACTAGAAGCTGTGGCTTGACTCAATAAACTCTAAACTAGAAAACTGCAGCTCAAACAGTGGCAGGAATACTGGAACTCAAACATGAATAGACGTACTCACAAACCAAGGAGCTGGACACGACACACCAGGGGAAAACGAACGAATGACCCGACAACTGACAGACTGGCAACAGAGTATATATACACACAGACAAGACAGGGAGTAACGACACACACCTGGGAACAATTAACAGAACAAGGCTAACTCTGAAACGTGGAAGGTAAACCAGGGTGACAGAACTCTAGGTTGACCTTATAATAAAACAAACATGTGGACTAAATTAGAAGGGGACCTAAACACATGTAGACTACACCAGAAGGGGACTTATAATAAACATGAAGACTAAACGAGAATAAACATGAAGACTAAACATGAAGACTAAACTAGAAGGGGACCTAAAGGTTTTTTTTCTTCTCTCTGTTGTTTGTTGTTTAAGGAAATTCTACCATTGCTGTTCATCATTCTTTAGTTTGTAGCAGGTCGCTTTTGTAAATGAGCCCTCGAGGCTCAATGAGATTTACCTGACTAAATAAAGGTTGAATGAATGAATGAAAAATGTAGTGGACCTACCCAGGGTCAAACTAAGGTTTTTGAACTGTCCAGTGATGACCTTTACTGACCTCTCAGTAAAGCAAGACATTTACCACAAAATCATTCCATTAGTTGTAATCTGAGAATATAGTCATCAAAAGAGACTATTTCTATCTTTGATTTTATTCTAATGTAATCAAAAGGATAACTTTTGTCATTTTCATGATATATGTTATATGCTGTTATTCTTTAAATGTGAAACATCAATGTGTCATTTCTGCAAGTGAAAAGGTGTCAAAGTTCAGCTAAAATGTCAAACTGACTTACACTGAAATTGTTTTTGTCGAGTTTAAGCTAAAACTCTCATCTAGCGTCTGAAAGTCTCTCACTCAGATACTTTTCCTAAACAATTTCCTTCTCTGCGCTGAATTTCACCTTGAATAGTGATAACAAGTGGACCAATGAAAAAGAGACAAGTTTCTCTCCTCTCTAATTCTCTTTTAAGTTCTAACTTTTGCGGAAACGCTTCAGAGTTTGGGGGAACTTCAAAAGAGATGTGAACCTTCCCAAAGGGCTGGGGTACGCTTGGTCAAGAGCTAACGACCTTCGTCATCCAGCTGGGACTGATAACTTGCTGTTATGAGTCCACTTCGAATGAGCGTAAGCTCAAACTTTGTTATTCCTTCCTGGAATAAATTATCTTGAGCCAAAAAGCCACGACTGTCACGGCTTCTGCCGACGAAAGCGAGTATCACCGACACCGACAAGGTAAACACGCGTGGAGTCCAGCTTGGACTTGCGGGACCGACGACTCGTCAGTCTAAAGCTGATCACAGCTCTTTACCAGAACCAAGGCGGACGTCTTAAGGTAAAGGAGCAGCTGTTTGCTTGCTGGAGGTGTGATGATATCTTAGCTGGACGCGTACGGAAGAGTGTCATCTGGTTTCATAAATGCAAGATAAACTTCCTCTCTTAACCTCCCAATTCTTCTTAAATCTTTCCTCCTATTCTTTTCCCTCTCAATCTAAGCTGGAAACTATTTTAAGCTGAAGAGCCCACAGACTAAATATGTTAACATCCAATATTGAAGTCTGTTGTGTTAAATTTAAGTGTGCTGACGTATTAATTTGAAAGAAAGTGAAATCCTGTCAATCAAGTGTAATGGTGTTAATTTAGTTGATTCATTTTAAATAAATGATAGTGTCTCTTTGACATATCAAGCTAAGTTAACGTGTCCATTGTCACTCTATAGCTCTGTTTATTTATCCATCATAAAGATCACAGATATATTGGGTAAACTGAAAAAGAAAAGAATCCGTGAAATTACTATTCAATCTGAATAAGTAAGTTAATTAAGGATAAAGAGGTCAGCTTAATACTGACCCCTGTTAAAATCCTTTAGTTACATCTGGGTGGCACTATATGTGTTTAAAGACACAATATACTATCTCCCTCATGTTTCCTTCATCTGGTGGCCCTCGTACGTGTTTTCTAAAAGTTTATTGATATATCTGTGGTCTCTCATGAACTGTAACGTCATGTTTGCATATTAGGATCCAAGTTTTAAACTCTGAGGATAATAATTTTGGCTGGAAGTGTTCAAAGCAGGCAGATTCTGCATGTTTTTATCATTTGAGGCTGAGGGATTGTTATTCGTTCAACTCCTTAACACGCTGTGGGAAGCTTTAGGTGAAGTTTTGCCAGCCCGTGGTCTGTGGGGGTTCTGGTCCTGTTCGGTCCAGTTCACACAGACTCCTGTACAAAGCTTTGTTTGACCGCCGAGTCAAAAGCCTGAAAGCTACTTTAACATCTACAAGATTGCTGTGCTGGTATTTTACATGTTGGAGCAGGTCAAAGAAGCATATAACTGTTAGAACGGTGTCGGATAGTGGTTCTGAAACCCGAGTTCTGCTCCTTTAAAGTGGACGGAACCGACCTTGACGCGCTCCGAGAGAGTCCGTGTTTGTTCAACAGCTGCAGTGCTGGGTTACTAAGCGTAGCTGAGTTGTGCCTGTTTTAATTGTGATTGCCACGTTTCAGAGTTTTGGGGAGTTAATTTGAAGCGTTTGAGTTGATTACGAGTCTATAAAGTTGTGTTTTGTTGTGCTAAGCTAACGTTAAAGAGCTACGTGTCCCACACGTTTTGTTTATGAGCTGTGTTGGATGAAGAGAGCTGTGAACTGTCAATCACTCTCGTAGCGAACGCTGATTCGCTGATTTGGGAACGCACGCTGTTGCGAACAACCCACTTTGTCGTCATTTCCGGTACTGCATTGGGCGAAGGTAAGAAAACTTCATTTACCATGAACGCTTGGGAATGAACTTTTTATTTTTTTTTTATTTTTATTTTTTTTTATTGATAATAAAATTTAACAAACCAGTAGATACGGTATCAATGTTATACAGCAAAATGAACAAATAAAAATGTTGACAAAACAGTAGACATAATATCAATACAGTATTATATAACAAAAAGAACAAGTGAATAATGCCAGGGGGTTATGAACAAACAAATAAAAAGAAGTGTATTTATACATATATATATATATATATAATATATATAATATATATATACATGCATATAAATGTACCGGTATACGTAAAGAGAGAGAAAAAGAACTGAAAAAAGTTAAGTCACAAAAATGTTGAAGTGGGAACACAAATCTGTAGTTTTTATGGCTTTACTATTGTTTGAGTACTGAATTGTTCTAATATATTGTTTGAATTCCTCTCTGAAGACCAAGAAACAAGGTTTCTGATATGAGAATTTAGATTTATGTATATGGTATTTTGCAACTAATAAAATTAGGTTGATAATATAATAATGGTTTGTTTTATTAATGGGATAAGAAAAGAATCCAAACAACACATTTACATAAGTAAGGGAAAAGTCAACAAGAATGTTTTGGGAAATAAAAGTGCAAATATCCTGCCAGAACGTACATAAGAAAGGACATGACCAGAATAAATGACAGAGATCTTCTTCACAGAGTTGGCAGAATGAGCAGTTCATGTCAATGTCCTTTTTGTATCGTTGAAGGAAAGACTTGCAGGGATAAAAACGATGGATAATCTTAAAGGATACTTCTTTCATTTTATTAATAACCAAATATTTAGATGGAAGGCACCAGATTTTTTTCCAGTTCAGGTCTGGTGCAAAGTTATTCCAATAAGAGACAACATTTGGAACAGAGACCATGTCCTTCTGGAATAAGGCACGTATATCACGGTTGTTTTTTGTCTTTTTAGTGGAAAAACAGATTTGACCAATACTAGAGTCAGCAGGGTTCAAACTTGGTGGAGTCAGTGAAGGAGTTATAGAGGACTTAAGAAGCATTATAACACCAGACGGGATAGCGTCAAAAACAAACGCGTATTCCTTTGGTGGTATAGGAATGCCAAACTTGTTTAGAAGTTCAGAATAAGACATTAAAACACCATTGGGATTAAATAGCTGCTGAACTAAAATGATTCCATGTTCAAACCAATTTTCCAAGAATAAAGACTTACGTTTGTACAAAATGTCTCCATTGTTCCAAATATAATATCGATGGGGTGAGAAATTGTGCTTGTAAATTAAAAACCAGGAAAGAAGCATTTGTTTATGGAAATTAGATAGCTTTATGGGGAGTTTTTCAATGTTGTAGTTGCAAAGAAGAACAAAGTTAAGGCCACCAAGTTTAGAGAATAAGTAATTAGGTATAAAATTCCAGATTGAGGAGGGGTTTTTAAGAAACTGTTTGATCCAATTTATTTTGAACGTATTGTTTAAAGTTGTGAAATCAAGAAAATTTAGGCCACCATGTTCATATGAATTCATCAATACTGATTTTCTGATATAATGAATCCTATTTTTCCATGCAAATCTATATAGCATTTTATCAATGATATCAGTTGTTTGTTTGTTTACAGAAAGAGACAAAGCTGGATAAGTTAATCGGGAGATGCCTTCTGCTTTAGTTAACAAAATTCTTCCTCTGATTGACAAATCTCTTTGAAGCCAAGAGTTCAGTTTTTTTTGTACATTACTTATAATGGGGTCAAAGTTCAGAACACATCTAGTGTTTTGATCCTTGTTGATCGTTATGCCGAGATAGGTGACAGAGTCTTTAACAGGGATATTATGGATGGAGGACGTGTTACAATCTTTTAGGGCTAATAGTTCACATTTATTAATATTAAGGAAGAGTCCCGAGGCTCTAGAAAATTTCTCAACTATGGTAATGGCTAAAGAAACCTGAGAAGCGTCTTTTAAAAATAAAGTGGTATCATCTGCTAGTTGACTAATTATAATCTCTTTTTCAGCAATAGTGATACCTTTGAGATGGTTGAGTTTGATGAGGTCTGACAGTAACTGAGTGCAGATCAAAAAGAGGTACGGGGAGACCGGGCAGCCTTGTCTGACACCTCGCTTTAGGTCAAATCTGGGAGATGTACCTGTGCAAAGTTTGATTGAACAATTAGCATTTTTGTACATGGTTTTGATTGCTGCACAAAAGTAAGGGCCAAAACCAAATTTATTTAATGCCTGAAAAATAAAGTTGTGTTCAATGGTGTCAAAAGCTTTGCGGAAATCTAGAAATAATATAAGACTGTCATCATCACACAAATCTGCATAGTCGATAAGATCTAGCACTAGCCTGATGTTGTTAGCTATATGTCTTT
>JBBPBX010020560.1:25203-43260 GCA_038048925.1 Garcialebias charrua | reverse complement strand
CTGCCAGCAGCTCGTCATAAGGCACTCTCGTCAAACGGTGAGGCATACTAGGCTGTACGAAGGGCTCTCTGCTAAGGGCGTCAGCCACCACATTCTTTGATCCAGGAATGTACTTGATGTTGAACTGGAATGGCGCCAACTTAGCGATCCACCTCTGCTCACACGCGTCCAGCCGAGCCTTGGACAGGATGTAGGTTAGCGGATTATTGTCCGTCCACACGGTGAATTGATGGCCTCTCAACCAATGATGGAACTTGTCACACACTGCCCATTTTAATGCGAAGAATTCTAGTCGGTGTGCAGGATATTTGGATTGGGCATAACTCAGCGATTTACTTGCAAAAGCAATCGGTCTGGCCGTTGAACCACCTGCAGGCACTTGTGACAGGACTGCACCAAGTCCGTCGGTAGAGGCATCCACAGACAGGAGAAAGGGCTCACTGAAGTTTGGGTGGGCCAGCACCACACAATCTAGCAAAGCCCACTTCAGTTGATGGAAAGCCTGCTGACAATCTGCAGTCCAATCTTCAGCACGGAGCTGTTTGCGGATTTGGCGGCGTTTTCTCCCACCTCCACGCGGACCTTTAGAGCATGAGATTAGCCGAAACAATGGTTTGGCTATGGCAGAACACCCTTCAATAAACTGCTGGTAGTAGACTACCATGCCAAGAAAGGAACGGATCTTCTTCTGGGAGGGAATATTTGTGCCAATTTCCATAAGGTCAGACTCTGTGATGGTGGTGATAGCAGTCACTTTATCAGGGTCAGACTGGATCCCATCTATGCTGATGATATGACCAAGAAACTTCACTGACCTCCTCAGAAAGTGACATTTCTTTGGGGCGAGCTTTAGGTTATGGCTCTGGAGTCTCTGGAAGACCATGTGCAGACGCTCCAGCGCTAGGTCTTCTGTTGGAGCAAACACCAGGACATCATCCAGATAGCACAACAAGCTCATGAAGTTCTGGTCACCGAAGATGTTTAGCATCATTCTCATGAATGTGGCGGGACTATTACAGAGTCCTTGAGGCATTCGATTATACTCATACAATCCAAAAGGCGATGAAAAGGCAGTGTACTTTCGGTCAGCTTCATGCACTTCCACATTGTAATAGCCAGAGGTCAAATCCATGGTTGAGAAAAAGGCATTGCCCCCCAGAGCTGCTAGAGCATCAGCTGGATGAGGGAGTGGGTGAGCATCCTTGACAGTGCGTGCATTGATCCATCGGAAATCATTACAGATACGTAGGTCACCCGACTTCTTCCACACGATCACTAATGGAGATGCAAACTCACTGCTAGACTTTCGTATGATGTCACGCTCTTCCATCTCATCCAATGCCTCTCTCAATTTTTCATACTGGGTTGGTGGTATGCGCCTACATGGCAATCGAAATGGTTTCTCATCCATGACTCTGATGCGATGTAGGAAACCAGTGGCTTTACCACAATCCATCTTGTCCCTTGAAAAGATTGATTGGTATTGAACAATGAGCTCAGCCAGCTTAGCCTTATATTCAGGGGCAACGTCACATGACTCAATGTCCACATCCGACAGCCCCAGTCCTCTTAGCCTTGCCTGAGGGGTGTCAACTGTGCACGGCGCCACAAGGTGAGGATGATCTGGTAAAGTCGAGTCCTCTGAGACGAGGCTATGTTTTGTACTGTTGTCCAACGGTACTTGAACTTGTTGTTGGATGTCGAGTTGGGAACCAGCAAACATCTCCACTGAATCACAAGTACTCACATCCGCCAACTTAGTATTACGTCTCAAAGTAACCAGCTTGTCTGATGGATTAATGACCTTTAATGGGAGCCACCCATCTGCTCTCAGGATTGACACCGACCTCCCCACCAAGACTGTTCTCGGTTTAGATCTGGCGGTTGTTGGCTCCACGACAACAGTACATCCAGCCAACAGATTATTCACCTGTGGCAACTTGCCCCAAATCAGATGCTCTGTCATGGGTTCAAGAGTAACAGCTCGCTTGATTTTGATAGTTCCAACTGCATAATGGGCGTCTGAATCGGCAGCTTCCACCCTTGCCAACAAATGTAGCAGTTTCTGCTCTGCATCACTACTGTCACAGAGTGCTGTGGGGCCTTGGTCCTGGATGTCTTGCTTCAGCTTAAACCTGTTAATAATGTATTTCAACAGGTTACTGCCAACAATCAGTTCTTCATTCTGGTTCTCAACGATCAATGTTGGGACAATCACTTTGTAATCATAAAGATCCATCTCCAGATCGCACATGCCAGAAGGTAATGTCCTGGACCCCCCACATCCAATCAACACAGTGGCTGTCGGCTCAAGGGCGGGGCTTCTTAAAACATCCTGCTGTAACAGCTGAGGTATTACTTTAGAGCTCAGTGTGCACGCCATCGACCCGCTATCCAGCAAAGCTCTGACCGTAACCACTCCTCCCAGTGTCACATTTTCATAAAACAAGTTGTCATGTTGTTTGAGTCTCTGAATGTTTTGGATTATTGGTGTATATCCCATTTTTCTCACTTCACATGCACTTTGACATATAGACTCCATGTCATTTTCAATATTTGCAACAGGGGGATCACTTTTAGGCCCAACACTTGTCCCCACCACATGCAGGCCAGTCAGTTTTCCTGAGGCTGCACCACCTGCTTATCGCTCCCAGGCTTCCTCACCACAGTCCCTGGACACTCTGCTCGGATGTGGTCAGGTGCAAAACAGCTGAAGCACAGATGGTTGGACCTGCAGTGGTACTGAGTAGTGTGTCCACCCTCGCTACACACAGCACAAGGTAAGGCAGGCTTTACTTTCGTCGGCTGGTCCCTCTGGGTGTGTACATTGAACCTTCTTTGAACATTGTGCTGTTGTGGCTGCTGCTCCAGCATACGTTCAAGTAGAGCGATGACCCGGTCCAGGCGGTCTGGCGAGCTCTCAGCTGTCTTCCCAATAGCAGCAGCTGGAGGTAGTACTTCAGTACGGAGTGTCGCACTCTGCACAGACGAGGTGACTTCCTGGTGCTGGGAAGACAGGATGCTTGACATTTTGTGTTTGGTTAGTCGCTTGCGATTTCTGCAATTCTCAACAAGCTTCTCGTGAATTTCAGCCACTGTCCAATCTTTCAGCTGCTTACATTTGAATATGAGTGACAGTTCAGGATCAGGGCAGTTCTGGATAAACATGGCAGCTAGATCACCAGACAGAGAGTCAAAAGCCTTATTTTGTCTCTTTAAAGAGTCCTCTGTCATGTCCAAAGCTTTGTTAAGTCTCAGCCAATAGTCAAAGGGATGTTCGTCAGGGTGGGGCACCGTAGCATAAAAGTCTGCTAAGGGCAAGCTAGAGGACATAGTATCACTGAAGTGCTGCTTCAGTATCTCAAAAATGGGCTCAGGTCCTGTAGTCAGATTTAAAACTGGCTTACTGCGTATGCCAACTTTAACTACTTCATGTGCCCTCCCCACCAGCTTAGAGATCACCTCATCAGCCTGTTCAGCCACAGGGATGTCTTTCTTTCTCATATAAGTTAACATCATAACCTCCCACTCTTGGACTGAACATGAATCATGATCCCCTTTAAAACTCACAGGTTCTTTCACATCAGGGCGAACAATGACATTTAACATGGTAGACTCGTTAGCTGTAGCTCCAACCACCCCTGGACCCACTGTATTACTCAAACGGGTCTCAATGCAAGCTGCAATACTTTCACCTATTGAAACTCCAATTCGTGAAGCTATGTCACTCAAAAGTCTACCATCAACTTCACACTGTGGAGCATTAACAGTGTCATTAACTCTTTCACCCACATAAACAAAATTTGATTTTGGTGTGGATGCTTCTGGGGTATTCAAATACAAACCCCTACCTCTGGCAACTGCAGGCATAGGAGTAAACATTTCAAACCCCCTCCCCCTACCAAAATAATTATTGCTTGCCATAACTCAGCCCTTAATGATCAAAAGCAACAAAAAACAAAAAAATATATATATATAATAATAATTTTCAGTTATTATTATTAATTATTATTATTATTAATTATTATTAATTTGATCACTTACAAATTAAACACGAGCAAAAGTGCACCTTCAACAAATCAACAAGAAAAACCTGAATGAAAAAGCTGTAAAAACATTAAAACTTATTTTGTCTCAAAGTGCCCCTCCTCCTTCAGAGAGCGCAGCGCAGAGAGAGAGAGAGAGAGAGAGAGAGAGAGAGAGAGAGAGAGAGAAAAGAAAGAAGAAAAAAAAGACCTCCTGTATCATAGTGCAGCCACAGCGCTCAATCAACACAAAACGGTTAAAATGAATTAAAAAAAATAGCTCCACACTTTCAGACTGGCCACTGCACTACCAGACTGAGCAGCGAAGAATCCACACGGGGCTGCGGTACCGGCCGGGTCTGATGAACGGGACAGATGCGCGCGCAGCCACCAACTGCCGCGGCTCCAGGGTGTAGACGCAGCCCACCAACTGCCGCGGCTCCAGAAAGTAGACGCAGCCACTCGCGCTGGAGAAGTTGAAGAACGGGTCACAGGCACCAATGTAACCTCATCAAATGGTGAATTCGTTCAGAATAAATCAGGTCTGCGTTGTGTTATTAAGGACCAGGAGACAGGATGAGGTGAAACGTTGTTTATCTGTACAGAACAGAATATGGACTGATCATAAATCAGGTTCATCACAGCGGGTACAGCACCTCATGCCCATCTTGTATTAACTGGCCAACTGCCGTATTTACAACATTAATATTAAACAGAAATACAAATAAATAAAATAATGTGTACCTGTACAGAACAGAATATGGACTGATCATAAATCAGGTTCATCACAGCGGGTACAGCACCTTATGAGGAAAATCATTTCATGTCAGCATCAAGCTAACATAATATTTTACTGGAGCGTTTAACTCAGTGGACCTACCTCATGCCCATCTTGTATTAACTGGCAATGAGATGTCTGTGTTCACAATATTTATAACCGCCAATCAGCCAGAGGGGGCGCTGTTTCACCCATTACACATGAACCTAAACTTGGAAGTAATGACAAGTGGAATTATATTCAATATTAACTATGTTACATATATATATATATATATATATATATATATATATATATATATATATATATATATATATAATATAGGTGTGTGTGTGTGTGTGTTCATAAATGAACCCTAATGTTTGTATAATGTACTTTTACTTTCAGATGGGCTTGATGAGAGTGTGGAGCTGCTCAACACCACCAGTCACATGCAGCATGACTGTTGGAATGTGGATTGACATAATGTCAGAACAAACCAACAATCTTATTCTATGGTTGCCCCGTGAAACAATTAAAGCAACATGTTTTGCAGAAAGCTAAAAACTTGGACTCCAGAAGTGAATCATACATGCAAATAACACTGTGAAATATTTATTGGCTGTTTCTCCCTCTGGAATAATCATGTTTATTTCAGATGCTTATGGTGGTAAATGCAGTGACAGGTATATAACACAGAACTCTGGGTTTCTGGACTATCTGCGTGCTGGAGATGAGGTGATGGGTGATCGTGGTTTCACAGTGAGGGACCTGCTGCAAGAGCATGGTGTCAATTTAATCATTCCAGCATTCACACGCAAAGGATGCCAGCTTATTTCAAGTGAGAAGTGAGAAGACATTAAATGTAAACATTTTTCTCAAACATGTACAGTACTGGTGTACTTGCTGTAAACGTAACACAACTCTTAACATGTTTTTTTAAAGGATATGTTAACTATTACATTATAAAAGTATTTGCTAAAATGATTAATTTGTTATGTACAATAGTTGACTGTTAACCTTCTTACAAGGTTAGTTTTTTGTGTGCACTATATCAGTTAATTTTGGATTAAACTACTGTTTCTATCTAAATGTCACTTTTGTCATTATCAAGTTTTTAAAGATCGTTTCCTGTCTATTTCATTATTTGTTTTCATTTACTGTATTTTATTAAAAGTTCTCAAGGTGCTTCATTTGTGAATCAGTAAAGTCTTTGTCAAAAGAAATGTCAAGCTCCAGGTGCTCAGTTGGTGTCCAGATAAACATCTTGCAGCTCAAAAGTCCAAAGCAACATCATTGTTAGCTGGACCTGGTGATGTGGAGTTTTAATGCTTAGACTGGACTCTATGTTTGTTTAAATAAAGTGTCCCAGCTCTCTTAACATAACAGGACCAACCTTGTTAATGTGAAGATACTAATAAGCTTCAGAGCTTTTCAGATTGCTCATCACTTCGCCATCTGAAGCAACTGTCAAAGTAGCTAAGTATGCTAGTAGCTAAACATGCTAGTCTACGTTATTTTCGGCCACTTCTTCAAGTCGTCCTCCCACCCCTCAACAGCTGTAGGTAGCGGTAAAACAATATCTCCACATTTGAGTTGTGATAGTTTGTGTTCCCACATATTTTATGACCTAAAACCTCTGACGAAAACCGGTTAGCGCGTTGCTAGCGTGTAACAAAAGTGCCGGTTCTGACTTTCGGCGGAAGTCGTTCACATAATTCGCGCAAAGCATCATGGGGCGTAGGAATAAGGTGGATAGGCTTGTTTTGTATTGGATGCTCAGATGCATCATGTGACTTAATTTACTGCACCTGTGCAGCTTTAATTAATAAAAGGTGTGTGCTCCTTCAAACTCTGGGTGAATGAAGTGGAGCAACATGAAACCAAACCATGTTCAAGCGTCACGTTTAATGCTGAGAGCAAAGTGAACTCTGTCAACAAAAAATCAGTGTCTTAATTGCTTTACTCAAACTACCGGTACTTAGAAATTACCTCTCAATGACGAGTGGCTCACTTTACCGCAGTTCTCAAGGCTAGGTTCTGAGTCTGACCCAGTTGTGTCAGATGGGGTTGGATTGAAGAGCTGAGAGCAGAGAGGCACAGCTGATCTCTGACAACCTGCAGAATCAAAGAGAACATGTGATAAATCTTTAGTTTCTGTTCTACATGCATCACTTTGATGCTTCCATCAACTTAGAGACAAATAAAGAGCATTCAAACCTAAAGATTCGCATCAACAAGGGACAAACACCTCTGCTGTGTTACTATGAACAGTTTAGCACCACCACCACCAAAGTCTGGCACTCATATTAGCCTGCCTGTGTGTCTGTTAGCAAAATATCTCATGTTCCAGTAAATCTTTAATGAAACTCTCAGAAAGTAATTGACTCTCAAGACCTCGTGAATGAGATATATCTTCCTTCAGCCTCTTGTTTAAGCAGCTACAAAAACAGTATGTTGCTGAAATACGTATTTAAAGTAAATTAGTATCTCAGCCTGGCTGCGGTTATTGTTCTGCTCGCTAGTGAGCGCATGTGTGTTAACAGACGCGACGCAAACATCGTGAGGATGCGGGGCCTGTCTCTTTGAAAAACCATCCAGGAACTAAGCCAAAAAAAAAAAAAAAACGTAGCATATATGGCTTATTTAAACGCTAGAATAACCTAACCTGCAGTGTTTTACTTGCCTCAAATTATCTGCCTCAGCAGCATACACGACACACCCGTTTTAGCTCGTTGTTAGCTTAGCTTTTAGCAACAGCAGGTTTTGTTCATTCAACTGAACAGAGCTAAAAAAGCTAGCAAATAAACAAAACCGAACCGACCTTCAACTTCCAACTGAATGTCCAGTCGTCGTCCAGAGTCTGACCAGTCGACGTCTAATAAAAAGCAAGTTTTACGAGCGCTGAATCCAACACAACAACAGCTTCTTGTCCAACAGTTGAAAGGAAATGGCTACATTTGAAAGAAGCGCGCGAAGCAAGAGGCGTTGATTGGTTGGATATGATCACATGATACTTCCTGCGATAAACAAGAGTGGCGTTGATTGGTTAGGACAAAGTTCACATGCAACCTGACAAGCAAGAGTGGCGTTGATTGGTTGGGACGTACATGATCATATATATATACAACAATATAAAAAAACAGCTCGAGCTGTTTCAAAAAACTGACAAAACGTTTAAAACAGAAGTACTAAAAATAAACCAGTGTGAAAATACTTTGTGTAAAATATCTTGGCCAAAAGTTTAAACATAAGTATAGATTAAGTATACTTAGACTTTTAGTTTATTTTTAGTATAAGTCAAGTATTGTGTAAAATAAACTTGGCCAAGTATACTTTTGATAAGTACCTAAAAAGTATACTGAAAGTATACTCTTATTTTTTTAGTTTAAAATTAGTGTACTTTAAGTATACTTGCATATACTACTTTTTGGTAAGGGATCACTTCTCTCAGTGCTGCGTCTGTTGCTTAAAAAAAATAAAGCCAAGGAAGGCGCAGTTGGCTTGCAGTCTGGGACCAGATCAGAGCCAGATGCCAGTCTTTGTAAACCTCTGAGGCTGGCGCATTCGGTCTGCAGGCAAAAACCGGATCAGAACCACACCCAGCGCAGGTGTCAGTGCAGGCTCATGATCTCAGAATCGGGGTGGAACTGGCACACAACACCACGCCGTCTCTGACTGTTATGCGGATCTGGCGACTTGTAAACGAGCCCGGTAAGGAGTTGGCTCAGAGTTGTAAACCGTATCTGACTGTTATGCGGATCTGGCGACTTGTAAACGGATCCGGCCTAAATGTAAATGCTGTCTGGGTAGGCAACCGTGACATCTTTTATACTCAAGTGGGTAGAGTATCACCAGGGGTTGCTAGGTGAGGGGCTGGACTCAGGCTTGAGGTGATTGGCTACGGTTTGTGACGTCACAAACCGCAGGAAGTGTGAAACGAAGCATTTTTAATCACAGACAAATAAATCTACTTAGAGTAAATAAACCACTGGGTGCTTTTTTTTGGCACAAGGACTGTTTTTTTATGAAGTAAATACCCAAAGTTGAGTAAAAAAACATTAAAAAGTGAATTTTGCATGTGTGGTCCCCTTTAAACCCCTATTTGTCCTTCTGATTTTAAGGAAACACCCTGAAATGTTCTCCTCCGATCTTGCTGAACGATGCACTTCTTCAGAAACAACTTAGATGTTGAACTGTCACCACCTTTTTTGGGCTGCAGATTGCTGAAGATAATAACAAACCAGCTGGGACTATGTTCAATTCCCCGATCCACTGGCAAACAAAACTGCCCCAACCCAAAATGGTGGATGCTCCTCTTCAGCTCCTCTTCTTTTGAAGTGGCAGAAGTGTAGCTGCCCCTTTCCTCCCAGGACAACAAAGCAGAGAAAGATATATGCAGCCAGGGGGAACTTACTTCCCTAACGTTCTGGTCTGCCCACAGAAGTAAGCACAAAGATGCTTTTCAGCCCACAGCAAGAGCAACGATGCTTTTCAGGATGCTTTCCACACGAATCAGAACCCCTTCTCAGGAACAGATGACTTCCATGCATGAGGAAGTGAACCGTTGAAGCAACAGAAGCCCACACCTTCCTCGATCGCAGTTTTCAAGAATGAAGAAGCAGGAAGGCCCATAGCATGTGCGGACCACTTACTCCAGATGCAAAGCTAGAGCTTTTAGCTTTGCTTTCTTCCTTGACCTGATGCAACGATCTTTGAGGCTCTCCAGCCAGTGAACCCTGGTTGAGATTAAACCAAGTTGAGCTTTTGCCTCTTAGGTACACCGCTTATGTGTTGTGCTCAACACTTGCACTGGCCCGTCCACTCTAGCTCAGGTCACTCTCTCTTAGAGGCCCTGATAAACATCCAAGGTGTCAGTGGACCTTCAGGCCTCGCATCCTCAGGAGTGATGGAATCAGGGATCTGTAAATGGAAGCTGGACAAAAAAAACTATTAGTATTTCAATGTACAGTACAGGTGACATTTTAACAATTACCTCCGAGTGCCATTCAATGTTTAGCTGTGGCCCTGGAAATGACCTTCCAGTAGTTAACTCATAAGGAGTGAAACCTGTACCCCTACTCACAGAAGCTCTCACAGCCATAAGGGCTATTTGTAGAGCTTCAAGCCAATTAATTTTAGTCTGTGCATAGATTTTAGCCAATTTACCTTCAGGTGTCTGTGTAAGCGTTAGGCTTTTACCTGTAACTGGGGTAATAGACCAAACCAAAAGCATGCTTGAGGCCTAAAGTCTTTTCAACCTTCTACAGATCTGCAATTTTTAAATAGGTACCGTTATCTGATCTGATTTTAACAGGAAAACTGTGACTAGGAATGTAATGGTTGATTCAACATTTAATCACCGTTTTGCTGTTTTCTCTTTTAGCAGGCTAGGCCTCCAGCCAGCCGGTAAATGTAACCCACAAACCCGTAAATATTTGAAACCCTTTACCGGTCCGATCATGTCGGTGTAATCAATTAATATCTCATGACCCGGTGTCATCTTGGTCCGAAATTTTCCTTGTTCGCGCGGCCTCCTCATCAGTTTACAGTTATAGAATGAACACACGGTGCATTCTTTCACAAACAATCTGATCAGATAATTCAAATGTGTGTGTGCCACCAGCTGACGACATTCCTCCTCATCTGGCGTGCACCCACATGCGCAAGTCCGTGTGCCTCCTCAACATTTTCTTCTTAGGCTTAATGGAAGGACTCATCTTCCATCTTCAGGATGAATCCACAGTCCATCTTTTCGCACTTCAGCTCCATGGTCCAGTCTCACTGTTTCTCTTCAGTAGCCGCCCCTGTCTTCTGGGGTTATGACCACAATTTGATTCCATTTGATGCGTCCTGATGCTCCTTTTGTTGTTAAATCAGCTAGACAGTTTCCTCTTGCTGTTTAGGAAGTATTTGTGTCATGACCTTTACATTTTGCACTTGCTACTTCTGTTGGTAACAATAAGGCTGTTAGAAGTGCTCATATCTGCCTCATGTATGATTTGTTTCCCTTCACTGAGTGAGTTCAATGTGTGCTGCACCAGAAGTCTACACAGAGCCCTGACCTCTGCCCTCTGTGCTGACTTTGTCCCCCCTGCAGCTTCGCACACACCCACATGTCAAAACCCTGATCTGTCACTCTGCAAAACCAGCGCTGAGCTGTCCCTCCTGTTCACAGAAACAACTTTCATCACAAAACACCACGTGTCCCTCCTGTAATTGTGCATCCTCCAGACCTGTTCTCACCTGTCATCGACTTGCACTCTCCTCACTTTTGAAACAATAGTCCTAACCCTGTCCCACTACGTAGATGAGAAGTTCAAGTGTCTAACTCCTAATTCCCCTGCTTCCCTAATTTATTGATCCTGTCGGAACTGAGTAATGCTTAAAAGTATGAAGCTTTAATCTGGAATTTCAACTCCCAAGGCCTCATGTATAACACATTCACCTTTCAATTCTCCTAAACGTGTACTCATATACCCATGTCCATCCGTTGTATCAAGCCAGACTCACAGAAATACATTCTCTCAAGGAAAAAGGCCATAAGATAATTACCTTTCTAAAACCTACCACAAATATTTATGGTGACACCAATCTACCATGTGAAAACATTTATAATTGTCATTCTACTTCAGGACTCGGGATGGGAGCCCTATTATTCCATTCCAAAAATATATATATTCATATACATATTCATAAACATATTCAAAAAAAAATAATAATTATTCCATATTGTTTCATCTTAGAGCCTTCTGGACGAGGAGAACTAGACAAACAGAACCCACAAATCAGTAATAACCTAAGAATTATGTGACATGCCGGGGCATACCCTCCTTGTGTTTATGTGTATCATTAAACAAGGTTTTCCTTGTTTGAATCCTGAGACTACGGCTCACGATCGATCCAACCAGGTCAAATGCTAGGCCGACAACGTCACCGGTTGCTGGCATGAGTGACTCCTAACAGCTGTTTCACGCACTCTCGCTCTGCATGTGTGAACTTGTTCATCGTTCAGCCTTTGTCAGCTTCAGTGACTAGCAAACTTGTTCCGGTCGCTATGTCTCGTTCAGGATGCCCCAAGTCCTGACTCAAATTGATTTCAGTTTGTAGTTGCTGACAGTTCCATCTAGTTGCTGCTTGGACAGTTCATTGTCAAGGTCTTTGCCTTGGAGGTATGGCTGAGAAAGTTCATAGACAGTCTCTTACTTGAGTGACAGCACTTTGCTTTTGCCCCCTTGAGTGTCTTTGTGTCATTGTTGTTCTTGCAAAGTGTCTTGAGTGATAGTTCTTTCAGCACTGCCTGTCAGCTGTTGTTCACAGAGAGTCACAGTGAACCGATGCCAGTGTCAACTTTACACATTCAATCTTAATTGAACCTAAACCGATAACCACAGTCTCCTGATATCAAACGCAGGTGTTACATGTGTTTTGGCTGAACCCTAGCTCATGGAAAATTACATCATGTGCTCTGTAAGAGGTCTGCCTGTCTCACCTCCCCCCTCCACCAACTGTGTGCTGTCAGGCTATACAAAAAAGAGGAAAAATAAAGTCAAAATAAAAATGCCAATTAAGTAACAGACCAAATTTTAAAAGATATATATGACTTTTCTCTATCAGCATTTACCTCCAGCCAATGCACGTGTTTCATCTGGTTCGCACAACGGATAAAAAAGTTACATAAGAGTGGAAGCAACAACTTAATTTAAAATCAATTTAACCTAAACCCAAGAGTTCACAACCTCTCACTCACAAACCTCATCTCCCGCTTTACAGATCCCCTTGTTAGTCTAACTGATAAATTGTCAATCTCTTAAAATCCCCAAAATAAGCTTTTTCTGCTCTATGGCTGAACTTGAACCTCCACCACACACATCATCCCTCGATAAATATTGTTTCATATCACCTCACCTTCTTGACCATTCCTCTGACACCTCCACATCCTTTCTGTACCGCCCTCTCTTCTGGGATCTCATCCTACCTTCTCCTCCAGCACCAACTCATGTTCTCCATCTCTCCCTCCTGCCTTCTGCCTCTACGTCCTGATTCCTGTCTGCTGTCTCCACTTCCTGCTTACTGTCTTCTGTCAACTTCCTTTTGCTCTTTTCTGTCTGCACTTGCTGTTCACTCTCTCGTTCACCTATCTCCCTCTCATTCTCTACAAGTCTCACCCTCCACATACGTCCCTGCAACCTGTAGTAAACTCCTGCATGTGACGATGTATGACTGCCCTCCTCCACAGCCTAATGCTGTTGGTTTTTTATTCTTGACTTAACGTACTATTCTCTGTGTCACCTAATTTCTGTACACTTATTAAACCTAATTGCTCATACCTTACAACGAGGTGTAGCTGTTTACTATGTTTCGTAGTTAACTCTTTTTGCTCTGAAAATGTTTTACAGTTAGCCAGTTCTACTTCGATTTCATGAAGCTGTTGTTTGTGTTCAATACCTTTAGACCAGACTAACTGAGTCAAATTTACCTCTGATCCTTCTGCTGACTCCACAATTTGTATTAATACATTTTCCCATTGTTTACATCTCTCAGTGTTTACTGCCTGTAAAATTCTAATTACAACTTGAACTTTTTCTAATTGTTCTCGTAGAGTTTCTTGTCATTGTTCTTTGACGTTTCCCTTAATGTGAGCCATACTTGTTTCACAAATACATTCACTCAAATGCTTTATTTCTCAAACACGCACCGATTCACTGAGTCATGTTGAAAAACACAGAAAAAAGTCTGAGGTGAAAACCTCTGGGTTCAGACTTGCCTCTGTGTTAGACAACACCCCCCTATGGCGGACAGATCTGGCATCACCATACACAACTGAACAGAAGACAAACTTAAATTCACACACTCTGAGTCCACACAAACAATTAATAACAAATTAAAAACACCAAATTCGAATGCGCATGTAATGTCTCCCCCTCTTTGTTATTAATTGAACGAAAAAAGTAAAAAAGTGATCACAGAAACATCTTAAAATGAATTAAAAACGATACTCAATCAGCACCACCGCATGTAAATTAAGGGCATGCTTTTCCCTCTCAGACCTCCCACGGTCTTACACCCCCCAGGGCGAATTCCACGACGTCAGTTTGCAAGGCTGACGCAGGCACTCCGGGGTAGGTATCTCCCACGTGACTGCGGTGAGTTCCCGCAAAACATCGAGACACGCAGGTTCACTTCCCAAGTGACTTCCGGTGTTCCCTGACGACTACCGGGAAACGGGTCAACGTACGACGTCAAAACAAGCGGCAACGACCAGTCTACCCACGAAACACGCATCGAACCCGGGAAAATCCTGAACGTATATTCGTGTACACAAGATTTACCGCTAGTCCAGCTACTCGACAATCGAACGTACCCGGAAACGTGAAATGAAACTAGTCAATGAGGTTCTGTTTCCCCCTTCGGACACTAGACGGGAGTTATCCCGCCCCCGTGAATCCGGCAACCACATAATGTTACTCACGACCGAATCTAACATGTCTACCCCAAAAAGTAAGTAATAAAATATGTAAAACAAACGCACAACACATCACACCCCCCAGGGCGAATTCCACGACGTCAGTTTGCAAGGCTGACGCAGGCACTCCGGGGTAGGTATCTCCCACGTGACTGCGGTGAGTTCCCGCAAAACATCGAGACACGCAGGTTCACTTCCCAAGTGACTTCCGGTGTTCCCTGACGACTACCGGGAAACGGGTCAACGTACGACGTCAAAACAAGCGGCAACGACCAGTCTACCCACGAAACACGCATCGAACCCGGGAAAATCCTGAACGTATATTCGTGTACACAAGATTTACCGCTAGTCCAGCTACTCGACAATCGAACGTACCCGGAAACGTGAAATGAAACTAGTCAATGAGGTTCTGTTTCCCCCTTCGGACACTAGACGGGAGTTATCCCGCCCCCGTGAATCCGGCAACCACATAATGTTACTCACGACCGAATCTAACATGTCTACCCCAAAAAGTAAGTAATAAAATATGTAAAACAAACGCACAACACATCACACCCCCCAGGGCGAATTCCACGACGTCAGTTTGCAAGGCTGACGCAGGCACTCCGGGGTAGGTGTCTCCCATGTGACTTCTGTGAGATCCCGCGAAACACAGAGACACGCAGGTTCACTTCCCAAGTGACTTCCGGCGCGTTCCCTGATGACCACCGGGCAACGGGTCAACGTACGACGTCAAAACAAGCGGCAGCGACCAGTCTACCCACGAAACACGCATCGGATCCAGGAAAAATCCTGAACGTATATCCGTGTACACAAGATTGACCGCCTATTCCAGCTACTCGACAATCTAACGCACCCGGAAACGTTAAATGAAACTAGTCAATGAGGTTCTGTTTCCCCCTCGGACACTAGACGGGAGTTACTCCGCCCCCGTGAATCCGGCAGCCACAGAATGTTACTCACGACCGAATCTAACACGTCTACCCCCAAAAAGTAAGTAATAAAATATGTAAAACGAACGCACGACATATCACACACCCCAGGGCGAATTCCACGACGTCAGTTTGCAAGGCTGACGCAGGCACTCTGGGGTAGGTGTCTCCCACGTGACTGCTGTGAGATCCCGCGAAACACCAAGACACGCAGGTTCACTTCCCAAGTGACTTCCGACGCGTTCCCTGACGACCACCGGGCAACGGGTCAACGTACAACGTCAAAACAAGCGGCAGCGACCAGTCTACCCACGAAACACGCATCGGATCCGGGAAAAATCCTGAACGTATATCCGTGTACACAAGATTGACCGCCTATTCCAGCTACTCGACAATCGAACGTACCCGGAAACGTGATACGAAACCAGTCAATGAGGCTCTGCTTCCCCCTCCGGCCACTAAGCGGGAGTTACCCCGCCCCCGTGAAGCCGGCAGCAGCAAAATGCAACTCATGAACCGAACCGAACACGTTTGTCCCCAAAAAAGTAAGTAATAAAATATTTACAACGAACACACGACACACACAAAATAAAACCCAATGAGCACACACGCGGCTCAGAACACCGACCGGCGGGGATCGCCCCGCACCCAAACGAGTCTGGTTAAACTGTAACCTGTGCCAGGCCGAATCCAGAGTATTTTAACTTAAATAAACAGATCTTTATCTTTAAAAGCAAGTACTTATTTACTTTTACTTAAGTAAAAACATTAATGTGGTACTTTTACTTTTACTAGAGTACATTTTTGTCTGTTTATTTGTACTTTTACTTAAGTACAGTGTTTGAGTACTTTCTCCACCACTGGGTAGCGGTAAAACAATATCTCCACATTTGAGTTGTGATCGTTTGTGTTCCCACATATTTTATGACCTAAAACCTCTGACGAAAACCGGTTAGCGCGTTGCTAGCGTGTAAAAAAAGTGCCGGTTCTGACTTTCGGCGGAAGTCGTACACATAATTCGCGCAAGGCATCATGGGGGCTAGGAATAAGGTGGATATATATATATATATATATATATATATATANTAACCGTTGTCCTGGCAACCAGGATTTTATCAGTAGAACAGCCAATCACACACCAGAAGAAGCCGCATATTATCACACAACAGCTAGGGAGATTCAGCATTCTTGGAGGACCTCGGGAGCGACAGGTCTGCGTTTGCTCATCCATTCTCTGTGCACAAAGAATTGATCTATTTCTTGTTGAACTCTGATTATTCTGTTAACCTGTGTCTGTCAATAAATCTTTATCATTTTTAAGACACGTCTGATCATTGAACACCGTTTGAAATCCCTTCAAATGGTGACCCTCGACGTTCTGACAGCCGTGTCTATCTGATTGGGAAGGATGACGACTGCTTCCTGACCTGAGAGTGCAGCGGAGCTCCAGAACAACAACTAAGGTGAGTCATGCCGAGAATTAATCTAACATGACGATTCGGCCCACTATCCAAATTACTCTGCACTCTGGTCAAAAAGCGATCTCGTGATAAAGATCTGCTTATTTAAGTTAAAATACTCTGGATTTGGCCTGGCACAGGTTACAGTTTAACCAGACTCGTTTGGGTGCGGGCGCTCCCCGCCGCTCGGTGTTCAGAGCCGTGTGTGTGTGTGTGGCGCGTGCTCATTGGGTTTTACTTCGTGTTTGTCGTGTGTTCGTTGTAAATATTTTATTACTTACTTTTGTGGGGACAAACGTGTTCGGTTGGGTTCGTGAGTAGCGTTCTGCGGCTGCCGGCTTCACGGGGGCGGGGTAGCTCCCGCTTAGTGGCCGGAGGGGGAAGCAGAACCTCATTGACCGTTTTCGTATCACGTTTCCGGGTACGTTCGATTGTCAAGTAGCTGGAATAGGCGGTCAATCTTGTGTACACGGATATACGTTCAGGATTTTCCCGGATCCGATGCGTGTTTCGTGGGTAGACTGGGCGCTGCCGCTTGTTTTGACGTCGTACGTTGACCCGTTGCCCGGTGGTCGTCAGGGAAAGCGCCGGAAGTCACTTGGGAAGTGAACCTGCGTGTCTCTGTGTTTCGCGGGAACTCACCGCAGTCACGTGGGAGACACCTACCCCGGAGTGCCTGCGTCAGCCTTGCAAACTGACGTCGTGGAATTCGTCCTGGGGGGTGTGATGTGTCGTGCGTTCGTTTTACATATTTTTATTACTTACTTTTTGGGGGTAGACGTGTTAGATTCGGTCATGAGTAGCATTCTGTGGCTACCGGATTCACGGGGGCGGGGATAACTCCTGCTTAGTGGCCGGAGGGGGAAGCAGAACCTCATTGACTAGTTTCATTTCACGTTTCCGGGTGCGTTCGATTGTCGAGTAGCTGGAATAGGCGGTCAATCTTGTGTACACGGATATACTTTCAGGATTTTTCCCGGATCCGATACGTGTTTCGTGGGTAGACTGGTCACTGCTGCTTGTTTTGACGTCGTACGTTGACCTGTTGCCCGGTGGTCGTCAGGGAACGCGCCGGAAGTCACTTGGGAAGTGAACCTGCGTGTCTCTGTGTTTCCCGGGAACTCACCACAGTCACGTGGGAGACACCTACCCCGGAGTGCCTGCGTCAGCTTTGCAAACTGACGGGTGGAATTCGCACTGGGGGGTGTGGCCGTGGGAGGTCTGAGAGGGAAAAGCACACCCATGAATTACATGAGGTGGTGCTGATTGGTTGTCATGTTTAATTCATTTTAAAATGTTTATGTGATAGTTTTTTTAATTTTTTCAAATTTATTAATAACAAAGAGGGGTATACATTGTGTTTACATTCGAATTCGGTGTTATTAATTTGTTATTGTGTGGACTCAGAGAGTGTGAA
>JBBPBX010020560.1:0-24758 GCA_038048925.1 Garcialebias charrua | reverse complement strand
GTTAGTCTGGTCTAAAGGTATTGAACACAAACAACAGCTTCATGAAATCGAAGCAGAACTGGCTAGCTGTAAAACATTGTTAGAGCGTAAAGAGTTAACTAAGGAACATAGTAAACAGGTAAAACTCGTTCAAAGGTACGACCAATTAGGTTTAATGGCACAAAGTGTACAGAAATTAGGTGACACAGAGAATAGTATGCTATTTCAAGAATAAAAAACCCATAGCATTAGGCTGTGGAAGAGGGTAGTCATACATCGCCACATGCAGGAGTTTACAACAGGTTGCATGGACGTATGTGGAGTGTGAGACTTGTGGAGAATGAGAGGGAGATAGGTGAACGAGAGCGTGAACAGCAAGTTGAGACAGAAGAAAGTGAACAGGAAGTTGAGACAGAAAAGTGCAAAAGGAAGTTGAGACAGAAGACAACAGGCAGGACGTAGAGACAGAAGGCAGGAGGTAGAGACGGAGAACATGAGTTGGTGTTGGAGGAGAAGGTAGGATGAGGGGCCCAGAAGAGAGGGCGGTACAGAAAGGACGTGGAAGTGTCAGAGGAACGGTCGGGAAGGCGGGGTGTTATGAAACAACATTTATTGAGGGATGATGTGGGTAGAGGAGGTTCAAGTTCAGCCACAGAGCAGAAAAAGATTATTTTGGGGATTTTAAGAGATTGACAATTTATCAGTTAGACTAACATGGGGTTCTGGAAAGCGGGAGATGAGGTCTGTGAGAGAGATGTGGTAAACTCTTGGGTTTAGGTCAAATTGATTTTAAACTAAGTTGTTGCTTCCACTCTTATGTCACTTTTTTATCCGTTGTGCGAACCAGATGAAACGCGTGCATTGGCTGGAGGTAAATGCTGATAGAGACAAGTCATATATATCTTTTAAAATTTGGTCTATTATTTAATTGGCATTTTTTTTTTTTACTTTATTTTTCCTCTTTTTGTATAGCCTGACAGCACACAGTTTGTGGAGGGGGGGAGGTGAGACAGGCAGACCTCTTACAGAGCACATGATGTAATTTTCCATGAGCTAGGATTCAGCCAAAACACATTTAACACCTGCGTTTGATATCAGGAGACTGTGGTTATCAGTTTAGGTTCAATTAAGATTGAATGTGTAAAGTTGACACTGGCACCGGTTCACTGTGACTCTCTGCGAACAACAGCTGACAGGCAGTGCTGAAAGAACTATCACTCAAGACGCTTTGCAAGAACAACAATGACACAAAGACACTCAAGGGGGCAAAAGCAAAGTGTTGTCACTCAAGCAAGAGACTGTCTATGAACTTTCTCAGCCATACCTCCAAGGCAGAGACCTTGACAATGAACTGTCCAAGCAGCAACTAGATGTAACTGTCAGCAACTACAAACTGAAATCAATTGAAGTCAGGACTTGGGGCATCCTGAACGAGACACAGCGACCGGAACGAGTTTGCTGGTCGCTGAAGCTGACAAAGGCTGAACGATGAACAAGTTCACACATGCAGAGTGAGAATGCGTGAAAAAGATGTTAGGAGTCCCTCATGTCAGCAACCGGTGAAAGTATCGGCCTAGCATTTGATCTGGTTGAATCGATCGTGAGCCGTAGTCTCAGGATTCAAATGAAGAAAACCTTGTTTAATGATACACATAAACACAAGGAGGGCATGCCCCGGCATGTCACATAATTCTTAGGTTATTACTGATTTGTGGGTTCTGTTTGTCTAGTTCTCCTCGTCCAGAAGGCTCTAAGATGAAACAATATGGAATAATAGGGCTCCCATCCCGAGTCCTGAAGTAGAATGACATTTATAAATGTTTTCACATGGTAGACTGGTGTCACCATAAATATTCGTGGTAGGTTTTAAAGAGTTAATTATCTAATGGCATTTTTCCTTGGGGGAATGCATTTTCATGAGTCTGGTTGAATACAATGGATAGACATTGGTATAAGAGTACACGTTTAGGAAAATTGCAGGGTGAATGTGCTATACATGAGGCCTTAGGAGCGGAAATTCCAGATTAAAGATAAGCTGCATACTATTAAGCATTACTCAGTTCAGTCTGGATCAATAAATTAGGGAAGCAGGGGAATTAGAAGTTAGACACTTGAACTTCTCATCTACGTAGTGGGACAGGGTTAGGACTATTGTTTCAGAAGTGAGGAGAGCGTAGGTTGATGACTGGTCTAGGTTTAACCAGGCTAGTTGATGACAGGTGAGAACAGATATGGAGGATGCGCAATTACAGGAGGGACACGTGGTGTTTTGTGAGGGAAGTTGTTTCTGTGAACAGGAGAGACAGCTCAAAGCTGGGTTTGCAATGTGACAGATCAGGGTTTTGACACGCGGGTGTGTGCGAAGCTGCAGGGGAGACAAAGTCAGCACAGAGGGCAGAGGACAGGGCTCTGTGTAGACTTTTGGTGCAGCACACATTGAACCCACTCAGTGGAGGAGAGATGGTTTTTGACAACAAAGGGAAGCAAATCATACATGAGGCAGATATGAGTACTTCTAACAGCCTTAATGATACCAACAGAAGTAGCAAGTGTAAAATGTAAAGGTCATGACACAGACACTTCCTAAACAGCAAGAGGAAACTGTCTAGCTGATTTAAAAATAAAAAAGAGCATCAGGAGGCATCAATTGGAATCTAATTGTGGTCAGAACCCCAGAGGAAAGGGGCAGCTCCTGGAGAGAAACAGTGGGACTGGACCATGGAGCTGAAGTGCAGCAAGATGGATTGTGGATTCATCATGAAGATGGAAGAGGGATCCGTCCACTGACCCTAAAGAAGAAAATTTTGAGGATGCACACGGACTTGAGCATGTGAGTGCACGCCAGATGAGGAGGAATGTCGTCAGCTGGTGGCATACACACATTTAAATTCTCTGATCAGATCGTTTGTGAAAGAATGCACCGTATGTTCTTTGCATAACTATAAACCAATAATGAGGCTGCGCGAACAAGGAAAATTTCCGACCGAGATGACACCAGGTCATGAGCTAATCATTGATTACACCGACATGATCGAACCGGTAAAGGGTTTCAAATATTTACTGGTTTGTGTGGATGCATTTACAGGCTGGCCAGAGGCCTGGCCTGCAAAACGAGAGGACAGCAAAACTGTGGTGAAATGTTTAATAAACCATTACATTCCTAGTCACTCCTTGATCATGTGAGCAACTGGTTTCAGGCTGTCATCAGCCAACTGGTTGTGCAACACTGTGGGAGGGTGCTATTTATAAGACTGAGCTGAACACAGCAACTCAGACTGAGGAAGTCTTTCGGACGAAAGACGAAACGTTTCTACATTTTTTTTTGCTTTGTTTTGTTTTATTTTTTGAATGTCCAGAGGACCAGACTTAGCTTTTTTAGATTCCTAGTCACGGTTTTCCTGCAAAAATTAGGTCAGATAACGGTACCCACTTCAAAAATGCTGATTTGCAGATGGTTGAAAAGGCCTTAGGCCTAAAGCATGCTTTTGGGTCGGTCTATCACCCCCAGTCACAGGGAAAAGTCGAACGTTTAAACAGAAATCTTAAAGAAAAATTGGCTAAAATCTGTGCACAGACTAAAATTAATTGGCTGGATGCTCTACCAATAGCCCTAATGGCTGTCAGAGCTTCTGTAAATAGGGGTACAGGTTTCACTCCTTATGAGTTAATGACTGGGAGGTCATTTCCAAGGCCTCAACAAAATATTGAATGGCCCTCGGAAGAAATTGTTAAAATGTCACATGCAATGTACATTGAAACACTAATAGGTCTTTTGTCCAGTTTCCACCTACAGATCCCTGATTCTATCACTCCGGAGGACAGAAGGCCTGAATGTCCCTTGACACCTTGGGTGCTTCTCAAGGTTTTTAAGCGAAAGTGGTCTGGCCCAAGGTGGACGGGCCCATTTGAAGTGGTTGAGCGCACCTCATATGCAGTGCGCCTCAGAGGGAAAGGCGCTACGTGGTTTCATCTGAGTCAATGTGCACTGGCTGAAGAGCCTCAAAGGTCGTCACACCAGGTCGAGACAGACCTGACCGAGATGTAAAGCTGAGAGCTCGGGTTTTGCATCTGGAGTAAGTGGTCCGCACGTGCTGTGGCCCTTCCTGCATCTTCATTCTTGAAAACTGATCGAGAAAGGTGTGGGCTTCTGTTGCTTCAATGTTTCACTTCCTCATACGTGGAGGTCATCTGTTCCTGAGGAGGTGTTTTTATTCGTATGGGAAAGCACCCTGAAAAGTATCTTGTTTTTGCTGTGGAAAAGCATCTTGAAAGGCATCCTTGAGCTTGCTTGTGTGGGCGAAGCAAGTTCCCCCTGTCTGCATCTCTTTCTCCTTTGTTGCCCTGAGAGGGAAAAGGCAGCCGCAACTTTGCAGCTTCAAAGAGCAGAGGAGCCGAAGAGGAGCACCCACCTTTTTGGGTTGGGGCAGTTTGCTTACCAGTGGATCGGGGAATTGAATATAGTCCCAGCTGGGTTATTATTATCTTCAGCAATCTGCAGCCCAAAAACAGGTGGTGACAGTTCGACATCTAAGTTGTTTCTGAAGAAGTGCATCGTTCAGCAAGATGTGAGGAGAACAAAATTCTGGGTGTTTCATTAAAATCAGAAGGACCAATAGGGGTTTAAATTTTAAAGGTGTTTCTACTTTATTGATTTCTTAAAACTTAAGTTCTTAAAAACGTCAGTATTGGGGTTAAATCAGTTAAATTTCAAACTTTAAATCTCACATTTAAAGGAGCACACATTTAAAATTAGATTTTAGACTTGACCTTTTTAGTGTTTGAGTTAGTGTTACAGTTTATACTTTACATTGCTAATCTTATCTTAGAGTTGATTTAGCTGTCAACTATTTGCTGCTATATTTTAACTTTTATTCACATTCAACATTTTTACTATTTTCCTAAGGCTAGAGGTCAAGTTCAAAAACACATCAACACATACTTTTGCTTACAACTAGGCCTAAGTTTTCACTTTCAGGTTTTACCTTTACGGTGGACGTGTTAATATTTGATTCACATTTTACAATCTTCAGGTTTAAACAGTAAAATTTTGGGAGTTTTACTCATTTTCAAGGTGTAAGGTTTCACTCTGCTTTTATGAATAATTAGAAGTGTATGGCGTTCAGTATAAGACTGACTTTTATTGCAGGTGATGATCCAGTGATTCCTGTGTTTAAAAAAAAGAGGAAAAGAAGATTTTGTATAATTTGCATGCATTGAATATTCGGACTTTTAACACTGTTTGTTTATATGTGTTTACTCAAAAAGGCGTTCAATACAAGATCAACTGGACTTTATTTGTAACAGAAAACATTTTGACTCCCATCCGGGAGGCTTTCTCAATTCCATGAACAACTGTGCGAAGTTTGGAGTTATAACAGAACCACGCACCATCATGTGTAAGTTTCAAGCTGAAGTAACACATACATGTAAATTGACAGATCACACCTCAACAGTAGGGGGTTCCCTTGAGGTCTCTGACAGAAGGCACAACACTGTATGTAAATTGACAACAAACAACTCCCAACCAACAAACAGAGGCTTCTCAAAGAAATTTGTTAGTCTAATTTACAGACAAGACACCTCTGTTCCCATCCGGTGTAGAACGTTTCGGAATCAGTTCCAAAGCAAAGTTACAAATAAAGTCCAGTTGATCTTGTATTGAACGCCTTTTTGATTTATCATGTCCTGGACGACTGAGAATCTTCACCAGCATATGTGTTTACTCTTTCAGGTTCTGCAGATTTGACTGAGAAGGGGGGTCAATTTATTTGAGTATTTCTGAATTTCATTACATTGCAAGGTTCACAGTTTGACACTGTGAAAAGTTTCTGATTAGGTTCAGCATGGCTGATGGACATAACAGGCTTTTTATGCAGGGGGTGGGGTGTGATTTTGGTTTCCATCATTCTGGTGTTGGAATTTAACTGTGTTATACCAGGTCGTCCTAGGTGTCGTCCTATCACCCATCCGAGGGACAGGAGAGATGTCCCCAAGCTTGGAGCGGGGTCTCAAGTGCAGGATAGTGATCATCTAGCCTTGAATTTGTCTTCTAGCTTTCGGATGAACAGCTGGTACAGGTATGCACACTTTTTAGCCAGAGAGCGTCAGGCCTCTGAGTGTTACATCTGCGCCAAGCTTTCTGTCTCAGCATCTACCCTACAGGTGGAGGCATTAGAGCGGGGGGTGTCATTCTGTGCTCTACAGATCAGCTCCAGAGGATTCATTAGAGAACACCTGCAATGTGAGCCTAAGAGGTGTGAATTGAGTACTTTGTCGCAGCCGGTGGTGTTGGGTCAGTTTGCTGATTGGACATCTTGTGGACAGTTCTCTGTCTGTGTGCACCGCATTCATCATCAAGACTCTTATCAGGTGGTGGTGGGCTCACTGCCCACTGAGAGGTGCCGAGCGGTGTACCACCCAGGGGTGCAGTTCACAGGTATACCCGGCAGTAATGGTATGTATCCTGTTGAGGATCTAGCCTGGCTGTGTGGACAAGAGGTGCTTCAGACCTTGCCCACCAACTGGACTGGACTTTGTGCACCGGTGGCGGTTACTGACGGTTCATTTATGGCGTCTTTGACTAATGGTTCTCAGTATGGGGGACGGAGGTGGATGTCTGGTGTGGTAAAACATGAGTCGACGTGGGATGCAGAGGTTCCGGTAGAGTGGAAGCGTTGCTTCTTTTCGGGGGCAGATGTGGGAACTTATATGTTGCGCATGGAAGTTTTACATTACCACTTTGGGATGTTCATTTATGAGGCGGTTCGGGCATTAGAGAGCACCTCTGCAGAGCTGAGGGCCCAGAGGATAGTGTCCGTCCGTCGTACTTTGGCTTTAGATTTGTTTGTTGTGTCTAAGAATGGAGTATGTGAGGTTGTAGGTAGAGACACCTGCTGTACTTATATACCTGAGGAGACTAGCTCGAACCCTAGGCCAGACTGACACATCTGAGAGAGCTTCAGAGGGCAGTTGCACCTGCAGGACAGTGGGATGTACTACTAATAATAATAATAATGAAACTATTCCATTTATAATGCACTTTTCATTAATAAAAATCTCAAAGTGCTACAAAGTGTAATAAAGCAAAGATCAAAATAAAACAAGTGATAAAATCAAATAAAATCAATAATAATATCGACTAAGATCAAAGATAAAATCATGTGGATGCAGATTAGGCTTGCTTAAAAAATAAATAAAATAAAACAAGTGATAAAATCAAGTAAAATCAATAATGATATCAGCTAAGATCAAAGATAAAATCATGTGGAGGCAGAATAGGCTTGCTTAAAAAGAAAGGTCTTTATGCTGCTTTTAAAGTCAACCAGTGACTGTGGAGCTCTCAGGTCATCAGGGAGGGAGTTCCACAGGCGGGGGGCAGCCACACAGAATGCTCGGTCTCCCATGGTCCTCAATTTGGTCCGAGGAATATGAAGGAAATTACTGTTCTGTGATCGTAGAGACCGGGTGGATGAATATGGTGCAAGAATGTCCTTTAGATAGTCAGGTGAAGTGCCGTGCAAGCATTGATGGGTAATGAGAGCAGTTTTGTACTGAATTCTGTAGGTGACAGGAAGCCAATGGAGGTTATGGAGAATGGGTGTAATATGTTCAAATTTACGAACTCTCAACAGAATCCTTGCTGCACTGTTTTGAATGTATTGAAGTTTCTGAAGGTTTTTGCCAGGGATACCAATAAACAGGGAGTTGCAGTAGTCGAGCCTGGAGGAGACAAAGGCATGGACGAGTTTCTCAGCATCAGGAAAAGTCAGAGATGGGCGAAGTCTGGAGATGTTTCGAAGATGGAAGAAGCAGGTTTTAAACAGATGCTTAATGTGATTTTCAAATGTAAGATGAGAGTCCATTTTTATTCCAAGATTTGTAACAGAGGTGGAGAGGGGGATGTCTTGACCAGAGAAGGAGATTGTTGTTAAAGTTGATGTTTGTATCTGGTGAGGGGTGCCAATCAATATGGCCTCAGTCTTCGAGCAGTTTAATTGAAGAAAATTCTGATTCATCCATGCCTTTATTGTACTGTCTTGGTTCACTAGTGGGTCGTGGACTCAGGTGCTGCTCAAGCTTTTGGCTATTCCGTTGGCTATTCCGGTTCTATTTTGCGTGTTTATGGGGTGTGTTGCGCCTTGCACGAGAGCAGTGGTGGTCGGCATGGTCGCTTCTAGGAAGGTGGATGAGGTTGGGACTGTGTTTCCCATATTACAGGCCAGACGCGGTCCGTTGCAGGACGCACGGGATCACATGCATTTGGCTGAAACCAGATACCTATAGAAGCGAGGTGGTGTTTGGAGAGGGGACTTGAGGTGGAGTTGAATTTATCCTGTTACATTTAATCTATTTGCATTCATCCTTTATGATTTTGTAGTGTAGGTCAGCGTAGTTTTACAATTTGATTTGGTGATTAATTTTGGAGTCAGACGGAGGTAAATGGAGTTAGATGGAGTTAGATGAAGGTTGATTTTTGGCAGTGAGTGCTTTACACTGTAGTTGATTTGTAGAAGTTGGTTTAGGTGATTTGGTTCTGTGGGTTGATTTTTTGGTTTTGTGGGTTGATTTTTGGTTGTTATGTTGGGGTCCTCTTTGGAGGATCCAGGTGGGGTCGTGCAGGTTATTTTGACCTATTTTTAATAGGTCAAGAGAGGGTGTGAAGAATTATATACCTTTCAATACGATATTCTGATTGAAACTAATACACAAGTGTTCTGTAAACAAGGTATTATCAATGTATTCACAAATGTTTATGCAAACATGTTTACTGTGCCTTATAGTAGCTTAGAAACTGTTATTTCAGACAAGTAGAACTAGTGTTTTTCAACAACACAGTTTAGGCCAAACAGGGATTTCTATCCCAACCAGCTCTGCTTCTGGTATACATTCCTGGGGGAAGGGCAGAAATCAAACTGAGTCACACAAGTCTACAGAACATCACTAAAATATAAAGCACACACATAGTGACATTCTAATACAGACCAACTAGTGCATCTACACATAAAGTCCATAGTATAGACATATATAAACATACACATAATGTAGGTTTTGTTATATATGTATTTGTAGGACTTGGTAAACATTACAGTCAGTCCAGGGTCCAGTACTTGGACAGAACACTGTACAAAAGTTCAAGAGGTCATAGAACATTCTTACTTTCCTTCGTGCAAAGGAAGAACTTCTTGTCCTTCGACAAGAAACAGATAAGCTAAACTGTTTATGTTCCCTTGTAGGGAAATACACTGTCCCTGCATTTCCCAGAACTGTTTATGTTCCCTTGTAGGGAAATACACTGTCCCTGCGTTTCCCTTCCCTTATTTTTCTTCCCCTGACGGGAAGAACAAACCCCTTTATTTACGTAAGTTATGACGTCAGATAGAGGTATAAATGAATCTGCATTGCTATTCTGGACACAGATTTGGTATGGACTGTCGGCTGTATTTGTTCCATCTTAAAGACCGTGTAAAGTGAATTTCAACATTTTCTTCAATAAACATTATAAATGTCATAATTGTAATCTTGTAAATGAGTAAAAAGTCTCAAAATTGTAGCTAAATTAATTTTGGAGTTATAGAGCAAACTGTGTATAAAGATAAGAAAGTTAATTCTCAATAGTCCAGGTATCAAATCCGCTCATTCTCAATCAGTTCATCTGGACAGTTTCTTTTTAGTAGAAACGTTTCACCCTCACTCCAGAGGGCTTCGTCAGTCAGAGTAGTCCAAAGCAAACTGAAGCTACCCCACCAAGTAAACAACTTAAGTGGACCAACCAGTTTGCTGTAGCCAAGATGGTTTCTGGGGGCTTGTCCCTCGTCGACTCCTCCCAGGCAGGCAGACATGTCCAAAGTGGTTCAAGACAAGAAAGTTAATTCTCAATAGTCCAGGTATCAAATCCGCTCATTCTCAATCAGTTCATCTGGACAGTTTCTTTTTAGTAGAAACGTTTCACCCTCACTCCAGAGGGCTTCGTCAGTCAGAGTAGTCCAAAGCAAACTGAAGCTACCCCACCAAGTAAACAACTTAAGTGGACCAACCAGTTTGCTGTAGCCAAGATGGTTTCTGGGGGCTTGTCCCTCGTCGACTCCTCCCAGGCAGGCAGACATGTCCAAAGTGGTTCAAGACAAGAAAGTTAATTCTCAATAGTCCAGGTATCAAATCCGCTCATTCTCAATCAGTTCATCTGGACAGTTTCTTTTTAGTAGAAACGTTTCACCCTCACTCCAGAGGGCTTCGTCAGTCAGAGTAGTCCAAAGCAAACTGAAGCTACCCCACCAAGTAAACAACTTAAGTGGACCAACCAGTTTGCTGTAGCCAAGATGGTTTCTGGGGGCTTGTCCCTCGTCGACTCCTCCCAGGCAGGCAGACATGTCCAAAGTGGTTCAAGACAAGAAAGTTAATTCTCAATAGTCCAGGTATCAAATCCGCTCATTCTCAATCAGTTCATCTGGACAGTTTCTTTTTAGTAGAAACGTTTCACCCTCACTCCAGAGGGCTTCGTCAGTCAAACATGTGTATAAACATATTTCTATTTCAGGATTTTTTAGGCGTGTTTTAAATGTGACCGCGTTTCGTCACGCGGTCCTCATTAGTATAGCCCCACCCCCTGCAGCTCCAGCCGTATAAATTCGCCTCGGTGGAGCCGTTCACTCGCGAATCGCAGATAGCATCAGATAGCAATAGCATAGATATTTTGTTCATTGTTAGCTAGCTAATCAATTATGCCTCGTTCGTGCATCTTCCCTGGATGTCGCAATGGTCAGGGCACCCGTACAAATCATAACATGTTTTTATACCGCGTGGTTTTATACCGAGTATCTGTAATGCCTGGATAGGTCAATGGATAAAGCGCTTGCCTTCCGTCCCAAACCCCACGGGTTCAAATCCCGCATGGTACAACTCTTTTTTTTTTTTTTTTTTTTCATTCCAGATTAAAAACACACAAGAAAACTATTTACAAAAACAGCGTAACTCTTGGAAAAAGTAGCTGCTGTTACAGACAGAACTCGGATAAAAACAGAGCAGGTTTACTGGATCTCTGCTGCCTGCCTCTCCACACAGTCAGCTCAGGGCAGGGGCAGGACACGAGCGCAGCTGCGCTGAAACCACGCCCACGCACTGACACGCCCCCAGCGTTCCAGGGCAAGGCAAAATCATGTTTTTTCATGATTTTTGAGACTTAATTTTATAAGGTAAACAATGTTTTTAATCAGTCAGATTTAAATGGGTGATTAATAACACATATTTATGCCATGTGACAAACTAAAAACACACATTTAATTTCACTTTACACGGTCTTTAACTTATTAAAAGAATCCCTCCTGCTGGCAAAGAAGAAGGTTTCCTCGTCTCAATTATTTAATATGAGGACCAGATTGCCTCAACAATTGGTGGCTCTGTACGAGTCTGCCGTCTGATCTGGCTGTCTTTTTCTGCTGGCTGAGTTTGGAAGAAATTATGGGCCCTCTTGGTAAATATGCTTTATTTTATAGTATAAGTGATTTCTTTCCCTCAGCTGGTAGGAAGTGCTAGGTGAGGGCTTTGGAACCTGTAAACTGAGGATTTCTTTTTTTCTTTTGCCACTAAGGACAAATACTCAAAAACTTGGAAGTTTTGGGCTGTTAAAAATTAAATACAAATTGAAATTTAAATGGTTTTCATAAGCTGACAGTCAAATTGGAAATAATTGAATATTAAAACAGCCATTGGTGTCAACAGTAAAATACAGTTTTAAGTGCTTTAGGTTTGAACTACATGTACTTATACCTAAGTGAAACTGTATTTGGGTAACCGATCTTATAAAAAGCTATGCGTATAGTGTTTGTGTGCACTAGGAGTTAAATATTAGCAACAAACGTAAGAGTAAAGTTATGAAAAAAAAACTGGAAGAGTTCCAGTCTCCTCTGTCTAGACAAGGAGTTTTAAATCTGAAAGCGTTTCAGTTCTGGGCGCAAGTGGTAATATAAGCGGCAGATGTAAGCATTAAAAGCTGGCTGATCACCAGTCATTTTGTCTATAGAAGGCAAAATGGTAAAAGCTGTAATTTTACAGTCCTGTAGGCGGGAGGTATTGCGACAGGGTAAGGGATATTATGTTAAATTTAGCACCAAATTTAGTGAAATACTACACAGACAACGCGTTTGAGTGAGAATAACATCAAGACATGGTTAAAGGCCTGAAAAGAACAAACTGTGCACAGTTGAATAAAACAATTATCTTTATTAAAAACTGTACATTGTAGGAGGTGGTGAAGAGACGACACAGGAGACGGGATGTAGTTCTTCACTTTTAATCAACTCCTACTCAACTGGTGGGAACACCACCCAACACCGCCTTATATACCAACCCTCTCACCATACAACATCCGGTCCTCTGGACCTTTCACAATAAAAGCATCCTGTAACACATTCGGTCCACTGGGTGTGAGTAGAGCCCCCTAGTGGTCCACCACACACGCCCCCCCAGAACACCCAGTAAGGTCCATCACTAGTCCCGCATTTTAGGTTTGATTAAACGACCAGAACGGCTGAACCTGGGCCCTGCAGAACCAGTCTGATGAAGCGGAGGGCTACGAGGAGGGCCTGCAGAAGATTCGGGCTCCAATGGACGTTGAGAGTCTCTGGCAGGGGGACAGCAGTCCGTTAACAATGTGGATGGAGGTCTGCCCCTGCGAGGAGCCTGGGCCGTAACAACCTGATCATCTGACACAACATGAGCTGGTTTAAGCCTATCGATACAGACAGTCTCAGTACGACCCCCTAAATCTAAAAGGAAATGTTTTGGACCTGGTTGAAGAACCCGAAACGGTCCATCATACAAAGGCTGTAGTGGTGTCCTGTGTGCATTGTGTTTGACAAAAACAAATTTAGAGGACTCCAGACTCTTAGGGACAAATGACTGCGGTAAACAATGATGTACCGGGCCAGGGACACGAAAAGGGGCCTCCTGAGGTGAAAAATGGAGCAACGGTGGAGCAAACTGTGGTGAGGGTACCTCAGGTAAAAACTCACCGGGGACGCGCACAGGTTGACCGAAAACCAGTTCAGCCGGGGAAGAGCTCAGGTCCTCTTTGGTTGCGGTACGTAAACCCAACAAAACCCAGGGAAGACGGTCAATCCAGTTGTCACCGGTCAATGCAGCACGCAGTGCAGCTTTCAATGATCTGTGAAACCGTTCACACAAACCATTAGCTTGGGGGTTGTAAGCGGTGGTCCTGTGAACGTTAGTCCCCAGACCCTTGGCCATGGTAGACCAAAGTTCAGAAACAAACTGCGGGCCCCGGTCTGATGTAATGTCTGAAGGGGGGCCAAAACGCGCCACCCAGGTAGACAAAAATGCCCGGGCCACCACTGCAGATGTCGTGGATGTCAAAGGAACCACCTCAGGCCACCTGGTGGTCCGGTCTATCATAGTCAGCAGATGAGTAAAACCTTGTGATGGAGGCAGAGGGCCCACCAGGTCTACGTGCACATGATCAAACCGCCGACCTGGGATGGAGAAGGGTTCCAAAGGTGCTTTGGTGTGCCTGTTAACCTTAGCGCGCTGGCATGGGACACACGCTGCTGCCCACTCCTTAACTGCTTTACGCAGACCGGGCCAAACAAACTTTGAACTGACCAGTTTCACCGAGGCTCTAACACCTGGATGAGAAAGGGAATGTAAGGAGTCAAAAACGCGGCGTCGCCATGAAACTGGAACCAGGGGGCGGGGCCTGCCAGTAGAAACATCACAGAGCAGGAGGGGACCTCCGTCATTCACCTGCCGTTCCTCCAACTCGAGGCCCGTGGGCCCGGACTGGAGCTCGAGTATTTCTGCGTCGCTACGTTGGTCCGCAGCCATAGCAGAAAAATCGATGCCAACGTATACGGGAGAGATCAGCACCCGGGAGAGACAGTCGGCCACCACGTTGGATTTTCCAGCCACATGCTGAATGTCTGTAGTAAATTCAGACACCGCTGCGAGGTGGCGTTGCTGGCGAGCAGACCAGGGGTCAGAAATTTTTGACATCGCAAACACCAAGGGTTTGTGGTCAACATATGCAGTGAACCGGCGGCCCTCCAGGAAAAACCTGAAATGGCGTGTGGCCAGGTAAAGCGCCAGCAACTCTCTGTCAAAAACACTGTATTTCAGCTCATTGTCCCGCAGCGTACGGCTGAAAAATGCAAGCGGCTGCCAAACCCCGGAAACCTGCTGTTCTAACACAGCCCCCACCGCAACATCAGATGCGTCGGTTGTTAAAGCTATTTGCGCCGCTGGGGATGGATGGGCCAAAAGGGCAGCAGTGGCCAGTGCAGCTTTAGCATCACCAAATGCCTGTAGGCGTTCTGGTGTCCAGTCCACGCTGTCGTTGGGCTTTTTCTTTTTCAGCGCTCCATAGAGCGGACGCAGCAGTTGTGCTGCCCTGGGGAGGAAACGGTTATAGAAGTTAACCATTCCCAAAAATTCTTGTAGCGCTTTAACAGACTGGGGCTGTGGGAAATCTGACACCGCCTGCACTTTGTTTGGTAACGGGACGGCACCACTTGCAGAAATGCGGTGGCCCAAAAAGTCAATGACTGGCAGCCCAAACTGGCATTTCGCTGTATTTACAATCAGGCCATGTGCTGCCAGGCGCTGAAAAACCTCACGGAGGTGGGACAAGTGCTGCTCAGCCGAGCTGCTAGCCACCAGGACGTCATCCAGGTACACAAATACGAAGGACAGACCCCTTAGGACTGAATCCATCAACCGCTGAAATGTTTGTGCTGCACCTTTAAGACCAAAAGGCATGCGCAAAAACTCAAAAAGGCCGAAAGGCGTGATAACAGCGGTCTTAGGGACATCCTCCACATGCACAGGAACCTGGTGGTACCCCCGTACTAAATCTACTTTAGAAAAAATGGAGGTCCCAGCCAGGTGCACTGAAAAATCCTGGATGTGGGGGATGGGATAACGATCGTTCTCTGTGATGTTATTAAGGCGGCGGAAATCCCCACATGGACGCCATTTGCCGTCTGCCTTGGGCACCATGTGGAGGGGGGAGGCCCACGGACTGTTTGAGCGTTGCACGATGCCTAAACGCTCCATGTTAGCAAACTCTTCCTGTGCTATTGCTAGCTTAGTAGCATCAAGGCGGCGTGCACGTGCGAACACCGGGGGGCCCGTTGTGGGAATATAATGTTCGACCCCATGTTTTGTGTTTGTGTTTGCAAAATCAGGAACAGTCAGCGAGGGGAATTCAGACAATAAACGCTGAAACACATTACCCGAAGCTAAAAAGTTAGCATGCATTAAAGGCCCAGCTCCTCGCGTCTCACAAGGCAGTGACGAAAAAGACACAGCGTCGATCAAACGTCTGTTAGCTAAATCAACCAGGAGCCCGTGAGCACAAAGAAAATCAGCCCCTAAAATAGGGACTGAGCTAGCAGCTACCACAAAGTTCCACTGGAAGTCCCGTTCATGGAAACGAACAGTCACCAACCTTTCGCCAAACGTCTTGATGGGATAGCCGTTAGCCGCGGTTAGCTGCGGCCCGCAGCCTTCTGCTAACCTGTCGGAGCCGGTCGGGGGAACGAGGCTCTTCTGCGAGCCGGAGTCCACCAGGAACCGCCTCCCCGACCTCGAGTCTTCGATGAAAAGCAGCCTTTCCTTGTCGCCAACGGCCGCGACTGCTAGCGGGCGCTGGCGTACTCGTTTCCCTGCGGCTTGAAACTGCACGGTGGGACACACCGTCGTGCTTTGGCGCCAAAACGCTGGTGGAAGAAACAAAAGGCAGCTCCTGACCGCCTGCGGGCGACTCCTGCTACGACCACTGGCTCGTCCGGCGCTGAGGGCGATGCTTGAAGCTCGGGCGCCGCTGGAGATCCGGGGACCGCCGCTTGGACCGCGAACGTCCTCGCAGCCAGCAGGATGCGGTCGGCTTCGCGGGCCAGCGAGCGGTAATCCTTCTGCTGCAGAAACGGGGAGTTGGCCAGGGCTGTGCGCACTGGAGCCGGAAGCCGGCGGAGGAAGAGGTGTAGAAAGAGAAACTCACAGTCAGCTGAACCCCTCAAAGACAACATCCCTTCCATGAGCTCAAGAGCTGTGCCATCGCCCAAATCGGAGAGGGAAAACAGTTTCTCGGCGCGCTCCGCGTCTGAGAGCGTGTAACGCTGCAGAAGGAGCTCCTTGAGGGCGTCGTATTTTCCCTGTGCAGGAGGGTCTTCGAGCAGGCTCATTACCCGCTGGGTGGACAATGGGTCCAGTGAAGCGACCACATGGTGGTATTTGGTGTCGTCTGCAGAGATCCCGCGAAGAGCGAACTGTGATTCGACGTGGGCGAACCACGACCGAGGTGCGTGCAGCCAGAAGTCCGGGATTTTAACGGCCACCGCAAAAGCGAGCGGGGCCGCCGGTGGGGGTTCCACAACCGCGGACAGCTGAGGAGAGCTGGCTGGACCTTCAGATGTCGTCATATTCAGTTCACGTAGGTCACCAGTGTAGGAGGTGGTGAAGAGACGACACAGGAGACGGGATGTAGTTCTTCACTTTTAATCAACTCCTACTCAACTGGCGGGAAAACCACCCAACACCGCCTCATATACCAACACAACATCCGGTCCTCTGGACCTTTCACAATAAAAGCATCCTGTAACACATTCGGTCCACTGGGTGTGAGTAGAGCTCCCTAGTGGTCCACCACAACATGTACATTAAAAATGCAAATAATTTAATAATATAATTTAATAATAGCTATGAACAAATTGCATAAAATGCACTAAAAGTGTTAATAAATGAAATAATAAAATATAGTGTTAATACATAAATTAGTGACTAAAGTGTTAATATATAAACTGAATCAATAATTAAAGTGTTAATAAATGATTAAAGTGTAAAGTTACAACATTAGACATAATAGAAACCATAATACAGCTGTTATTTAGAGTTGAACAGGGAGGACAGTGTGAGCTGTACAAAAAAGCTGCACGTCCATGCTATTATTAGACTGCTACCTTTCCTATGTGGAGGAAGGCATTGTTGTTGACTTTAGCTGTCTGAAAGAGGCTGCGCTCTTTCTGCCGGTATTTACATGTGCATAGAATGTGCTGTTGGAAAACTTTTCGATGCGAGTGTAATTTCTGCTTGTTAAGATAAATGTTTGCTGTGTTTGGAGTTTCCTGTTGCAATTAGCTATCTCGTAGTGTCCTTGAAGGTTTGAGGATTAAGTGTTGTGGTGTGGAGCATATAGAGGTGTCTTGTTTGTTTTACTATGATAAATAATTTCTGGTTTTGCTGGAAGTGAAAGGGATAGTTGTTTTGATTTGAGGAGAAAGCTGTGCAGACTTCGTTTTTTTCCTTTTTTTCTCTTTCCTTGTGCTTTTGGCATAAGGTTGGTTTTTGTGATGGTTGGCAGACGTTTTCTGTACAGAAACAGTTTGTTTTGGTTGATTGCGGGAGAGACAGTGTTGTTGAGCAAAGCTGCTGGTTTTCTTTTATTTCTCTCGTGTTTTTTTTCCGTCTCTTTCTTGTTTTCTCCTGGTGGAGTTGGTTAGTGGTAAAGGATGGATGTTTCCTTTCTCCTGAAAAGATAAACACACACGCACACACAGAAAGGATTAAACAAAGAGATGATCACACACACACTAGTTTTAAACAAAACGTACTGTTGTTTCTGGTTTTAGAATGTAAAGACTTGAAAAAGTGTTACATTTAAAAGTAATTGACGCATACATATATGTTTATCTCATTAAACTGTGTAGAAAAAATTGGAGACAACGCCTTTGGCTATGGGCCAAATGCAGGGGGCCAGCAAATGCACACGGACGCACACATACCCACACACAAGATAATTAGTGTGTGAGGAAATGTCCCCACAGCAAAATGAGAAACAGAAGAAATACACGCACATACATTTTAAACAGACATCATCAGAGTTTATATAAACTCACGTACGCAAGGAAGATAGAATTATACAGGACACGTTCTCACAGAGTAATAAACAACATCAAATAAGTGTCCCTTAAGTGTATAAATGTGATCTAAAGCTCTGATTAGTCTCGTTAGAATGATTTGTTCAATTAGTTTGTAAAGATCTTGTGAAGTTTTGTATAAATGGGTAAATAATACACAGATTGTAGTGTGAAGTGTTTTGAGTGTGTTGAAATTAAATAGAAAAGTACTACTGTATATAAGTATACAGGGAACCCTCGAGTTACGTCAGGGATCCGGACCTACGGGTGTGACTTAGGTCAATTCTGTCGTATCTCGCGGACCAAAAACACGTGCCTGTCGTAGGTCCGCATTTCTGACGTAGGTCGAGGCTATACCGCTAACGGAGCGCCGCACACACATTTAACGGCATGAGACTGAACAAGCGGACATCCTGTGCCATAAACATGCACAGAACTTTATTTACAAACACTTAGATAACACATTATACCACACATTCATCCATAAACACACAAAACCAGTACAGCATGTACTGTACAGGTAAAGTAAAGGTGTGGGAAGGAGTACGAATGTGTGGGAAGGTGTGGGTACAGTAGTTTTTTTCAGCACAGACAAAGCATACAAAATACAAATCTTTTCCTGAACAGTTCTCAGCCATAATCTACAAATGAGTTCAACCATGAAACATGAACACTTCTCTTTGAGCAGCAGCTGTTAACATCAAAATGCAGCAAATGATAAGGAACTCCCATGCATCCATCCATCCATGCATCCAGCAGCAGCAAAAACATGTCAACCATGAAACATGATCACCTCTCTTTGAGCAGCAGGTGTTAACATCAAAATGCAGCAAATCAGCCGGAACTCCCATGCATTCATCCATGCATCCAGCAGCAGCAAAAACATGTCAACCATGAAACATGAACACTTCTCTTTGAGCAGCAGCTGTTAACATCAAAATGCAGTAAATCATAAGGAACTCCCATGCACCAATCATGCACCAAATCAGCCAAATCATCAGAAACATGTTGCAACCATCATGTTTTTGAAACCAGTGCAGTCCATGTGGTGTTTGTGTGCAGTCCATGTGCATGAAAAAGTCCATGAACTCTAAAAAAGCTAGAAGCAGCAGAAAAAGGAAACAAGGAAACAAAATGTCCTTACTTTGACTGAAGTGTAGGTAGACACTGATGTTTTTCTCAAGTTCAAACCTGGATCAGATGGAACTGCTTAGCCAGTGCTCAACCATGAATCAACCATGAACACTCAAGGCACTGTACCCCTCCCCCACCTTGCCGCTTGCCGTAATGACGCACTTTTTTTGCCGTATCTCGATTACATACTTCTAATGTAACTCTGTCGTAAGTCCGTTTTTTTGGTCGTATGTCGACGGCATTCTTTCAAAGAGGTAAGTCCGCATTGCCGTAGGTCGCAGGTGTCGTACCTCGAGGGTTACCTGTATACATCAATTTATGATATGAATTTTGTAGATGTTTAAACTAAATTCAAGAGCAAGAACAACCACCCACCCACGCACACACAGAGACAGAATGAGCACATACACGAACACAGAAACCCATGCCTTGTTTACACGATATGAACTACATGGAATTTATAAAGTCAAACAGAACCTGATTAAGTTTAAATATCTCTGATGTTTGTTTAAGACAGTGGAAGGGAAGTTTGTTTAAGACAGTGGAAGGGAAGAATTGAAGTATAAAAGACTATATAGTATGTTAAATACTCACAGTCCATGAAGAAGCCAATGTGTTGCTGGTTTCTGGGACCGTGTGTTGGGTCTCGGAGGTCCAGCTCTCCCTTAGTTCTTATTTCCACACACTCACACACATGTGTCGTCCATCCCTCCCGTGGTAGAGTTGTTTCGCATGATACGTTGGGACTAGTGGAAAAGTTACACATACAAACACACACACACGCACACACACACAAACAGCCTCATATGAGGAACTAACAGGAAACTGAGTAGAATATAAATTCATTCTAAAACTATATATTCGTTCTGACAACAACGTACACTGTATAAAAAATAATAATAATAATAATAACTGTACTGTACTAACCTTTGACAGAAAAAGCATTAAACTTGGAGAAGAAGGGGTGTTGGTTTGTCTTGCCGAACAGTGCGTCTGTGTCCTGTTTTGAGTGTGGCTCATGAAAATACCATAAAAGGAATTGACGTGCAACCTGAAGCAAGCTAAGCTCTAAAAATAGACTCAAGAGTGCAAATCCTGCAACTTCATCTCTAGGGCAGAAAGTTTTTTGTGCAGAAAGCAATTGGAACTTTAAATAATTACTTTCATTCAAACTTTTATAAACAGTTGAATGTATTTTATTCATTAAAAAATAAATATCATTTTCAAATTGTACTATAGATTTACTTTAAACATAATTGGTGTTAACACTTAGGCAAATAATTGTTAAAGTTCAATCTTTTAATCTTCTGTGACAGAATAATGTTTTTACCTTAATTAGATATTAGCTCTGTAATAATAATGATCTTTCAATATGAACTTTGATTGTGTGATAAGAATAAACATTAATGTTAATTAATTTGTTATGTTTTTGTGCTATGGTGCATCAATCCTTGCTGGGTGTATTTCTCAAAACCATTGAGGCCGGAAAAAAGACTATCATGAAAATAAAAGAACAGAGGCGCTGAGTACCATGTGGCTGGACTGGGAGATGGCTCATAAAGGAACTTGAACAGTTACGTCCAAACGCTGAGAGTGTTTTTGAGGGGCACAAAAGAATGTCATCCGTGAACTGAAAAAACTGAGGAAAAGGCTTCTACAAGCAAATTTGAAAAAAAAGAAAGTCAACTGTTGCACAAGCCGAGGGGCTGAACTCAGTCACATGAAGTCTTTTGGACACACGCAGTAAAAAAAAAAGAACTGAAATGGACACTGTCAAGAACTGACGAACAACATGAACAATGTTACGTCTGGTGAAAAGCGGGAAGCACACACAGTGAGAGATGTTTACTGTAAGCATTTGTTATTTAAAGTTCTACTAAATATTATATAAATAACTGATCGGATTTCATACTGAAATGATCTTTGAAACAAATTAATTTAAATTTTTTAAAGCCAATTAAGTCTGAATAAGAATAGGACCTTTTAATTGAACACATTAAGACAAAATGTTAATGGAACATCTTATGATCTAAACAAAAGTTTAACTTTAGGTCAGAGGATTTTAGGCTATGTTTTCTAAAAAGAACATGTTATCAGTTAATATAGGTTTAAAAAGAAAACTTTAAACCTAGAAAGTGGCCATAATAAATAAATAAAATTTTACATCCAGGTATACAGAATTATTACAACAAATAATATATTTTATGTTACACATAAATAGACAAACATTTTAGAGACAAACTTGTTGAAAACTATAACTAATGTCTGAATCACATTTTACAGTTTGACCAAACATTCATACATACAATGTATTGTGTTAGACAGATAAAAACATACACACTTTAACATTTATTGCAACAACATGACACATATGCAAGATGGCCGCGCTCAGACCAGCTGAAGCTTCATGGGCTCTCGGTTCATCCCTAGTTTTTAGTAATTTTAATAGTGTTTTTGTACCTGACTCTGCGCGTTTTTTGCGGGTGAATTATAGCCGAACTGAACTGTTAGGAATTGGAACGGATTTACCACAGGACACAGCTGATATCAGCAACGAACTCAAATCAGAGCTCGGAAGATTGGAGCTGTTAAGAACATCTTTCTGGAAGCAGATGCGCTCCGGTTCACGCTCCAGGGGAAAGAAAAGGAAGCGGTGCTCCCGAGGTCAGAAGCGGGGCTGCCGAGCAGGAATTATGATGAGACTACGGGCAGACGCTAAAACCGGGAGACCCCCGATGCCGGCTCTTTTTCTGTCCAACGTCTGCTCGCTGGACAACAAAATGGATCTGCTCTGACTGAGAGTAACAGCGTCGGAGGAGTTGAGGAGGTGCTCTGTGCTCTGCCTGACAGAAACGTGGATCTCTGAGGATACACCGGACTCTGTTTATGAGCTGGATGACTGTTTTTCAGAACGGACCGGTGCACCGAGACTACGGGAAAAACACGAGGCGGTGGTGTATGTCTTTACGTGCACAAGGATTGGTGTTCAAACTGTACTGTTATCAAAAGGCTTTGCTCAGCTGCTGTGGAGCTGATAACAGTAAGGTGTCGTCCTCATTACATGCCCCGTGACTATTCAGTGATCCTAATCACTGTTATTTACATAGCCCCTGATGCTAATGCTAATGATGCCCAGGGAGAAATTCATGACTTACTCACCTCGCTGCAATGTAAATATCCTGAGGGGCTCTTCATTGTTTCTGGTGACTTCAATCACGTGGATCTACAAGTCTCCCTCCCAACCTTCAATCAGCACGTTTTCACAGCAACAAGAGGAAATAAAACGCTTGACCAAGTCTACACGAATGTGAAGGGGGCGTACACGGCGAAGCCACGCCCACCGCTCGGGGCTTCCGATCACTGCGCTTTGATCTTGGTCCCAAGACAGCTTCCCCCGCTGAGACGCTCCAAGCCGGAACAAAGAGAGATAAGAGTTTGGCTTCAAGATAGTACCTCCATGCTGAGAGACTGTTTTGAGAATACAAACTGGTCTGTCTTCAGGGAGGCAGCTACGAATGGGAGCTCAGTGGATCTGGAACTTTATGCTTCCTCAGTTCTGGGTTACATTAGCACATGCTCTGAAAATGTATCCATAAAAAAATATGTTAAATGTTACCCCAACAAAAAACCCTGGTTAAATAAAGAAGTCCGCACCCTGCTAGCAGCCAGGGACACTGCATTCAAGTCCGGAGATACAGAGGAGCTGAGAAAGAGCAGGAAAGAACTGGTTGATGGCATTAAGAAGGCCAAGGCCACGTATGCACAGAGGATCGAGGGACAGTTCACCTCACAAGACCCACGGAGCATGTGGAAGGGCATCAAATGCATAACAGATTACAAAGGCAAGAGCAAACAATGCCCCAGGGACCCATCTCTGCCTGATGCCCTCAATAAGTTTTATGCACGTTTTGAAGATCCAAACAGACCAGCTAGCACCAGACTCACCTCATCACCAGATGAAGAGCATCTCAGAGTGACCGCAGCAGAAGTGAGAGGCAGTCTCAGAAGGATCAACCCTCATAAAGCAACCGGACCAGACAACATCCCAGGGAAAGTTCTGAAGGAATGTGCGGACCAGCTCTGTGAGGTGCTGGCTGACATCTTCACCACCTCACTTTCACTGGAGTCAGTTCCCACCTGCCTGAAGACCGCCACCATCATCCCAGTTCCAAAGAGCTCCACAGTGACTGGTCTGAATGACTATAGACCGGTGGCCCTCACCCCGATAGTCGCTAAATGTTTTGAGAAACTGGTCATGTCCCACATCAAGACAACCGTCAACATCAACGAGGACCCTCATCAATATGCATACCGCGAGAACCGATCAACAGAGGACGCCATCTCCTCTTTGGTCCACACTGCTCTCACTCACCTGGATCAGAAGGACTCATACGTGCGCATGCTCTTTGTGGACTTCACATCTGCCTTCAACACCATGATCCCCCAAACTCTGATAGACAAACTATCCACACTTGGACTAAGCCCCTCCATTTGTAACTGGGTACTAGACTTCTTAACAAACAGACCACAGTCCGTGAAGATCCACAACTTCTCCTCCTCCACCATAACCCTCAGCACTGGCTCTCCCCAAGGATGTGTGCTGAGCCCTCTTCTGTTCACTCTGCTCACATATGATTGTACAGCCACACATCCAGGCTGTCATATTGTTAAGTTTGCAGATGATACAGCGGTGGTGGGATGCATCACAAACAATGATGAGTCCAGCTACAGACAGGAGGTGGAACACCTGGAGAGCTGGTGCAAAGAGAATAATCTTCACATGAATGTGAAGAAGACAAAGGAGATGATTGTGGACTTCAGAAGGAACAAACACACCCATGCCCCACTGAACATAGGTGGATCTGCGGTGGAGGTGGTCTCCAGCTACAAATACTTGGGTGTACACTTGAATGATAACCTCAGCTGGAGCAACAACACCACCAGCCTGATCAAGAAAGGTCATCAGAGACTCTACTTCCTCAGACGGCTGAGACGAGCTGGTCTGAGCAGCCCAGTTCTCACCTCCTTCTACAGGTGTGCAGTGGAGAGCATCCTGTGCTCCAGCATCAATGTGTGGCATGGAGGCTGCACAGTTGCAGAGAGGAAAGCTCTACAGAGAGTGGTGAAGGCTGCACAGAAGTCTGTTGGAGTCAGTCTCCCCACCATCACAGACATTTACACCTCCAGATGCAGGAAAAGAGCCACCTGCATCATGAAAGACCTCACTCACCCAGCACACTGATACCAAGATGGCCACGCTCAGACCAGCTGCAGCTTCATGGACTCCCGGTTCATCCCTAGTTTTTAGTAATTTTAATAGTGTTTTTGTACCTGACTCTGCGCGTTTTTTGCGGGTGAATTATAGCCGAACTGAACTGTTAAGAATCGGAGCGGATTTACCACAGGGCACAGCTGATATCAGCAACGAACTCAAATCAGAGCTCGGAAGATTGGAGCTGTTAAGAACATCTTTCTGGAAGCAGATGCGCTCCGGTTCACACTCCAGGGGAAAGAAAAGGAAGCGGTGCTCCCGAGGTCAGAAGCGGGGCTGCCGAGCAGGAATTATGACGAGACTGCGGGCAGACGCTAAAACCGGGAGACCCCCGATGCCGGCTCTTTTTCTGTCCAACGTCCGCTCGCTGGACAACAAAATGGATCTGCTCCGACTGAGAGTAACAGCGTCGGAGGAGTTGAGGAGGTGCTCTGTGCTCTGCCTCACGG